>JAKKIK010001448.1:0-16313 GCA_024500135.1 Heterodera carotae | reverse complement strand
GGTGGGGGGGGGGGGGGGGGGGGGGGGGGGGGGGGGGGGGGGGGGGGGGGGGGGGGGGGGGGGGGGGGGAGAAAGGGGGGAGGGGGGGGGGGAGATGTAATGACTGTGCAGACGAGGAGCAGCAGAAGCATGGACGGCCAAGGGAAAGGCGCGGTGGCATTGCCACTCAAAAGGAGAAGCATTTCCTCCTCGTCCCCTCCTCCTTCTCTATTTGGCCATTGCTCCTCCAAGCTGATTTGTCTTCGTATGCTTTTCAGTTTGAGGAGTGAAAGTGAATGAATGGCTTCAGTTTATCCTCCCCCGGCACATCCTAAAAGATTTTGCCGCAGGCGTCGATAGTTGCGGCAGCCAATGAAAATGAGTGGCAGGCAGTGAGTGCTCTACGACGACCAAATCGATTGACGCTGCCCCTCTTCTTGCAGAGGGCGGCTCTGAAAGAATAATGTTCCGCCAGCCGACGAGCGCGGCAGTATAAACTTTAAAACGGATTTAGGCCCCGGCATGGACCATGGGAGGGAGACAGAGAGACAAACGGAGAGAAACATTTAATAGAAGGGAAGGCAGACGAAGAGAAACACTGAGAAACCGAAGAGTGAGTGAGGGAAGATGCGAGAGACACTCTCACTGACTGCTGGCAACAAGAAAGGAATATGGTTGTGCCGAAGTAGGAAAAAAGGGAATAGTGCCAAGAGGATATGCTGCTACCGGTGAGCGAGGGTGTGCTGCTGCTGGCTAAACGTTGGCGGATGGATGGACGGGCAATGAATGTGAGGAGAGTCTAAAAGGCTGAGTGAGAGAACACAACAAAGCATGGAAAGCCGCCCCCGCCCGCTGCTGAAGGGATGGGGGGGGGGAGGGGAGGGGAGTGGACAATGAATGTGTGGGAGGAGGGGAAGGCAATTGGTCGGGAAGACGAAAGGCGGCGGGGCCCGCCGGGGAGACACCTCAACAGAAGCAGTAGCGTAGCAGCAGTTAGTGGATCTTTTCCCTAGAGAGGCCTCTTCATTAAAGAGAGGGGCGGCAGGAAAGGAAAGGGGCAGGGGATGGGATGCTCGGGAGGGTGGGAGCGCGGAGGAATGAGGCGGGAGCGGGAAGCGAGCAAGGGACGGGAGGGTGGGAGCGAGAATGGAAGCGCGGAGGAATGAGGCGGGAGGGAGAAGCGAGGAAGGGACGGGAGGGTGGGAGCGAGAATGGAAGCGGGGTAGGGATCGATGGGAGGGGTAGGCGGGGGGAGAAGGAGGGGGGGGGGGAGGGGTAAATGGGGGGAGGGAGGGATACGCAGGGGTGGGGGAGGGGGGAATTGGGAAGGGGTATGGGGGGGTAAATATTTGAATGACGAATGGTCGGTGATATTCACAGAACCGACTTTACTTTGTTGAAAGAAATTGGGTGATTAGCTGGATAGCAGATAGAAGACCAGGGCATGGCATTTCAGTGCATTTTTGTGGCGGAATTTATGAAATTGCGAGATGATGACCAAAAACTTCATTTTGGTGGCTGCCACTAAAGCATTAATTTATTAGCACAGCGTATTCATTTTTTTGCCTTAATAGCAGGTAAAAAGGCAAGAAAATTACCATGAGTTATTGCAAATTGTGAGCGAGTCAATTTTATTAATTTTCAAAATAAAATAAATTTTTGCTTAAATAGCAGTAAAAAGTTCCGAGTGTCGAACAAAAGAAAAAGTCGCTTAAAAATCAGACATATTGTAAGAGGGGAACCCAAACTCTGAGTCTTGCCGAGGCACCAACAAATTCATTCTGTTATTTTGTACCGCCCTTTTCACTGACGATTGGTGATCTTTATCATTTCTGAACATGTATTTAAATGATTGTGAACGTGTGAGAGGAGCTTAGTCTCCCCCGGAATAAACACAATTGACCGACCAATCGATTGTCCGATCGGAGTTGGGAGGGAACCTCGGGGACTGATCAACCCTGGGACCCACCCCTTGGGATGACAAAAGTCCGAATACCCCGGATGGTTGCCTCACCGATGCCAGCGATCATTAATTATAGACCGAGGTACCCGTCTCGTTGAGGAGAGAGTTGTGAGGATTATGATCGATCGCTGGGCGGTTAAAACGCCGAAGAACGGGGTTGATATAATCCTTTAAGAGAAGCGGCTAATAAGCCTGGTAGCTCAGAGGAAGAGCTGTCCACGGATTGGATAAGGTCGTGGGTTCAAAAAAATAAAAGCGAACAAACGAACATAAAAATAGCAAAAAAAAAAAGAGAAGGGGAGGGGAGGGGAGGGGATTCTGTGAATTCGACGAAAGAATGATGAGAGAAGAATGACCTCTCCTTAAGGACAAAAGACCGGCAATTATTTTGCGGCGGCAAATATTCATTCATTTATGGCATTTTTGCTGGTTTAAAAGCTATTTATTGTACGCTATAATATGTACATATAATAAAAAATAACGGGCCTAAAAGCTTCAAATCAAACTGAAAAATTTTTTTCGTGCTTAACACAATGTTTTATGAGTTCGCAAAATAATGCATCATTTGCATGTTTTGCCAAACGCTATTAAGGACAAATTGTTGAAGTGAACTTCCCCACTGCTGCCGCCCCCCGGGCGCAAAACATTTAATTTTTTTGGGAAATGATGCCACTATTTTTAAAATGCCATAAAAATCAAACATAAGGCATCTGCGCGTTTTTTTCTGTTTTTATTTAATTGGTATGGTAGCGGTATTACCCAAAAAGATTGAGTTTCTCGAATGCACATAGCGAAAACGGGAAAAAGAAATAAATTGAATGGAATCTGTTCAGAGTTTGGGAAGGGATCGATTGGGCTAATGGTGGATCAATCAATAATGAACAAACCAATCAATCAGCAAACAAATAAACAAATTAGCATAATTAACATGTTTTTTTATTAAACACAAAGATCGTGAGGCATTCACATTGATGAGAGTGGACTGATTTGATCTAGAGAATAAGACCGAAGCGAAGCGCAAATGGTCGGTTTGCTGTGGTCCCGTAGAGAGAGAGAAAGAGAGAGAGACGCGTTGGAAGGACAGACGGCGAGACAGACATTCAAAAGAAATTATTACTCCGTTTTCGGCTTACCGTTAATTGAATTGATCCTAAAACAAAATGCTGACGGGAAGACTCTTCTCCGGACTTGCAATATTGTACAGGAAAAGAGCCAAAACTAACAAAGCAAAGAGACTAAAGATGGACAGAAAACGAATGAATGATCGATCAGACCGAAGGAAATGATCGAACACTCTCAGAACGATCGAATGAATGATTTGAATGAATGAATGAATGAATGATCGATCAGACCGAAGGAAATGATCGAACACTCTCAGAACGATCGAATGAATGATTTGGATGAATGAATGAATGAATGATCGAATGGTTTGGTCGGCTGCGATTGGTTTTCTTTTGCTGGCCGATTATTGCCATTTTGTGTTCTTTTCGCTGTCTTTTGTTGAGTTAAATTTCTCCACAACAAATGAGAAAAATGAATGAATGCATAAGCATAACCAATTTTTATGATGAATTTCAAAAAATGAAATGGGAAAGCATTTGCAAGGAGTGAATTTTGAATGGACACGTAATTGAAGAAAGAGAAAAAAGGGGAGGGGGACAATTATTTTGTTAAATATATTTGTAATTATGTAAATAATATGTGACAGAAAATGGGAAGCAAAACAAAATAAGGTGCTAATTCCAGTGAATGATGATGGATTTGGTTGATGTGTGGGAATGGAAAGCAAAGTCATAGAATAGGGAGAGAGGGAAGGATGACCAATGAATGAATGAATGAATGAATGAAGGGGAGGGGAGGGGGGGGGACACACTTTTTGGGGCATTGTTCGAAATTAGCGCCGGTCCCTTCCCAAAATGGGCACTCATTTTACGGTTAAACCAATGTGTGGCGCTCATTTCATTTAAAATTATGGGCATTAATAATGTTTGTACAATAAAAAGAAAAAAACGAATAATCAATCGATGGGAGGCATTGGCATTTGAATTAATTTGGTAATTAAGGGAACCAAACAAACAAATAAAAGAATTAATTACTTATCAAAAGCACAAGAACAGGCTTAAGAAGGATATCAGCGATAAGAAAATAAAATGAGATGTGATGGAATATGTTAAGAGAAAGTCAAACGGAGAAGCGCCGTGCAGGCAAAGTTAGTTGGGGAGGACGGTAGTGCTTACAGGGACACTGTAGATACGCGGAAACAGGAACGAATCAGTAGATACAGGGGAGGGGCCTACACTGTAGATGCATGCATACAGGGGGGTAGGTACCGTGGATATAGGGTGAATGGTACTGTGGATTAGTGGATACTGGGGAGGGGGTACTGTGGATCAGTGGATACTGGGGGGGGGATGGGTACTGTGGATCAGTGGATAATGGGGGGATGGGTACTGTGGATTAGTGGATACTGGGGAGGGGGTACTGTGGATCAGTGGATAATGGGGGGGATGGGTACTGTGGATCAGTGGATACTGGGGGGATGGGTACTGTGGATCAGTGGATACTGGGGGGGAGAGGGGGAGGGGGGAGGGGTACTGTGGATACAGGGGGATGGGTACTGTGGATCAGTGGATACAGGGGGAGGGTAAAAGTCTATGAGAGGGGATGTAGGGTTATACAATGAAAAAAGAAAAACATTCTGACGAGACCAACAGATAACTCGAAGAGAGAGAGAGAGAGTGAGTGTTTCTGAGTGTGCCGTCGCGTGATCAATTGTCGCTTAGAGGAGGCATGCGCTCATTTGGCTATGGTTGGGTTGGGATGGCCGGCCACTGGAATTGAGTGAATGGTGCCGCCGATGGTTTGCGTGCCGTTCACTTTTTCTTCACCAAAAACCATTGCCCATTCCGTGAGTGCCCAATGTGCTCAGCTCCTCCGCCAAACTGACTGAAATTGACACACTTCATTCATTCATTCATTCATTTGTTCAGTTTGTTGCCCTTCCCCCACTGCTCACCTTTCAGCGTTTGTTGCAGTCCCTGCGGCTGCTGCGGCGTTGCCTGCAAAATTGTCGTCGTGCCGCTTTGCTGTGCCGGGCTCATCGCCTTCCTCGGGGCCCCGCCGTCGCCGCCCTCCGTCGAATTCGAGTCGATCATTGCCAGCAGCGACGGTGGCTGCTGACCACCAACAGCACTTGGGGCAGTCGCTGGTGGAGGCAACACAAAATTTCCCGAGGGCATTTGTTGCTGAGTGATGTGATAATGATTTCCATGCGGCTGGGATAAATTGCCAGAAACGGATATTTGTTCACCCCAACCTAAATTGGTTTTCTTTTTTGGATTGTCATTTTAATCCAATCAATCTGACCGGCCGTGCCCATCGGTTGCTGCGGCTGTTGCTTCTGCTGTTGAGTGTCCCCATCGGCGTTTGCACCGCCGCCGCCGTTCCAAGCCCCGGAAGCATTGCTTTTCGCTGTCCCTGCCCCCGTGGGCCCTTTTGCTGTTGCTGTTGGTGCTGTTCCTCCCACAAATTGTTGTGCCGTCGAACCGCTTATCGTTGTCGTTGTTTCATTATTGCCATTGGCGCTAATTGTGCCGGAGTTTGTGTTGTTTCCGATCGGTGGTAATTCTCCCCTAAGGGTTTGGAACAGTGACAATGCCCTTATCCTTTCCAATGGCACCCTCCCCACATTTTTCCCTCCATGGCATCCTCTCACAGAATATCTCCTCTCCCCCATCCGTACCCCAATGGCATTCCCTGTCCAATAATACTATACCATCCGCTCTCCACAACTTCGCCGCCATCTTTGGCCAATAGATTTGACTTGGCCACCACTTCATCGGCAGTAAATTGTTGCCAACGTTGAATTGTGACTGCTGTAAGATGCCTTCATCATTTTGTTACCGCCCCCAAGGCGCCTGACTAACTTTGTTCTGCCGGATCACCCCAAATAGAAGTGCCAGTGTCCCGTTGCCATTTGCGCAGCTCTCCATTTGGGTCTAAAACAACTATGAGAACTTGGCAACTGGCATTTTATATTTTCCAGTATTTATTTATCGTTTGGCGTTTCGTTAGCGTCGTTCCATTGCCCAAATGTTCAAACCTTGCCAAATTGCGTCTTCGCTTAATCCGGCCGTCTGAATGTTGGTGGTCGTCGTCCCATTTTGCATGCCGAAAGTGCCCATCGTATTAAATTGTGTGCCGGTTGCGTGTGGAGGGTTCAACGATGTGAATAGAGGGGGCGGGTGAAGGTGGCCGAACATCGCCGGATGCCGAGGGGGCATCATATTTAATGGAGGCGGGGGGCCGTTGAATTGGGCGAACTTCCGGTGGGAGGCGCCACCGCCACCACTAGGCCCGGCAACAGAAAGGTCGGGGACAAATTTGGTGGAGCCACCGGTCGAGTCCCATGCTGAGAGAACGAATTGATTGGATAAGATAGCAAACTGATCGATTTGCTTCCAATGATGTTTAAGCATTTCCTCAATCGTTTCCCAAATTCATAGGTCCACCCCAAATCACTTCGGTTGCCCATCGAAGGTCCTCCACGGCCGCCCGCGCCGACAAATTGCGGAATGCCCCCAGAGACCTGAATGGCACAAAGTTGTCATCCACCGTTTCTTCATTTGGCTTAGATCATTTGGCACTGATCCAATACCCTATTGGTGCGTCTCACCATCCTTTCCCCGCCTCCGTACACATGCACACCGGCATAGCCACCGGCAGCGCCCACTGTGCCATAACCTAAGATGACGGCAGTTTGAATAGAGAGACAAAATCTATTAAACCTCCGGGTCCAAATATTTGTCCCCCATCGTCCGGGGGCGGCCCGCGCTGTTGATCCCATTTTCGATAATTCGGATGAGAGGGCGGTGGCCCCGAGTAACCGGGATCAGCTCCTTAAAAGTGAATGCCTTTCACCTTTGGCCAAGAGTCACATCACAAACCGTTCATCTCCAGGTTCCACGGTGTGCATTGATTTATCTCTGCCCTGCCCCACTGGCCGTTAACTTAAATGTCTTACAGTTTTGCATTCCGTTTCCCCAATCTTTACTCAAATCCATTTGGGGAGCAAACGGCCCCGAGGGCGCTTGTTGAGGGATGCCTTGGAGTTGAAATGGGGGCGCGGAAGCCTTCATGTTCATCTGTAAGAATTTGTTCTCCGCATGCGTCATTGCGGCGGCTGCTTCCGCTTGGAACTGTGCGAATTGCTGTTGATGTTGGGGATGGTGGTTGTTGTGCTGCTGGTGCGACTGTTCGCCCCACGGCGTTGCACCGCCGCCGCCGTAAGGGACGCCGGTCTGAGCGAAAGGACCGCCGCCGCTGCCCATCGGTGGCACTTCGTTCTGTGCCATTTTGCTATAGTCCATCGGATGGCCACCCCATTTTGTCATTAATTTGCTGCTGTCCGTCGTCCCATGCCCGTCGGTGCTGCTCATCGTCGCCGCTAGATGATGTCCGACGCCGACAAGTTGCCCTTTCCACGCCTCCAGCGAAATTGGAGGCGCTCCCGCACCGCCTGTTGTTACCGCAGCCACTGGGGTTGGTTGGAAGGTTGGACCACCATAATACGAATTCATCTCTTCCGTAAATAACATTCGTGTGGTGGATACGTCTTGAAAAGGTGGGCAGTGAGGGGCAACTCTCTTTCCGACAAATATTGTAATTTAAATGAAAAACAATAATTGAGATTAATTAATTGTAGCATTAATGTATGTACATATGTATAAGCATGTAAAATCAATTTATTTTTGATGAATGAGTGGGTAATATTTGCAGGTGTTCATCATTGGACCTTTTCAAAATCTCTGACGAAAATTCTGAAAAATAAATCCCCCGAGTCATTTCATTCATTGCGTGTCTTTCTTCTCATTACACTCCCAAACGCTTAGGGGGAACCAAATGGGGGTAATAATTGGGGGAATGTGCGAATGAATACATATCTGAAAATCAAGGCATCTCTCCGACCGACACTGTTTCTCTGCCTCGTGGACTCTGTTTCTCTCTCTCCTCTCGCGTTGTGTGTGTCTTTTCCACTGCGCCAGCGCCCAACGGTGTCTGACTTTCAATGAATAAACATTGCTCGGGGCGACATCGATGAGTGGCAGGCAAATGAGGAAGGGAAGGCAAGGCAAGGAGGAATAGCAGAGCCGGCTCAACAAAGAAAATTTCTTTCTTTCTCTCTCTCTCCGCCTGCCCTTTCTCTCTTATTTGCTCCTATTTCTCTTTCTTTAGAGTTTTTGCTCCAAGAGAATATTAATTGATTGACGCTGGAAGGGATAATAAGAAGGAATAGTGGGTAAACTGAGAATGGTCACAGAGAAAGGAGAGAAAAGAAGTGAGAGGAAAAGAAGGAGAGAAAAAGATGTGAAGAAACCGAGAAGAGGTAGAAGGAAAAGAGGAAAAAGAAATGAGAGTGAAAGGAGGAGAGAAACTGGAGGAGAAAGAATCGCTTGACAAGTGAACTGACAGTGGGGGAGAAAGCAGCAGCGGAGGACAGAATGAATGAATGAATACGCGGACAGAATAAATACAAAGAAAAATCATTTTTTTCAGATGATTTGATGCCTTACAGTTAGTTGTTGTTGTTCATTTCCATCATTCAATTTCGTCCATTCGCCTCCGCAAAAAAAAAGAAGAAATAATTTGTCCCTCGTCGCCATTCGCTCTCTTCTGCTGTCTTCTACTGCCTTTTCGTGTCTTAATGTTACAGTTTTCACATGAGAATCGCCCATCCACTCACTTTGCATCATAATTTCTGTACAAGCCGATTATTGAATAAAAAGTATTATTCTTTCAAAGCTTTGGGCCAACTCGAAATGCACAACTTACCGACCAGTCAGTCCATTCATTGTTTTGGACTGTGTTTAAATACATATGTCAAAAAATCTGACATAATGCCACAGTCTCACTGCTGCTGCCCATTGGCTCTCTGTGGTCAAATAACACTGGGAATAGCAAATGGAAAAGCGTTAAGAAAGCTCGATCCTATAAATTCAACGGTTTTTGTATTCATTTCCGTGAGATCTCCATTCTTTGGAAGAATTAGAGAAAAAAAACATGTGTACAAGGGAGGAGATGAGCGTGGGGGTAGGGAGGGCATACAAAGGGTCAGAGTCCAGCGGGAAGAAGGTCCGTTGAAAGCCGACCGATAAAAAAAAGTATTCGATAACAAAAAAAAACAACAAAATTTGAGGAAGTTGTCAACGAAGTAGTGACCCGAAAAGCTCATATTTCAACATCAACCAGAGAGGGGCATCAGTGAGAGATTGTCAATGAAAATCTGATCAGATCAGACCGAATTGTCCGCTGATTGGACGACCCATTTCAACCCATCCATCGATCGATCACTGGTTTTTCCCTTCGAGTCGTGCTAACTGTTTCCGCTTGTGCCCAATCCCTTCGTTTTGCCGATTCCTCCCGCCACTGTTGTATTGGGTGACAAATACGACGGCAGTGGAGGAGGTCCGGTTGTCCCGTTGACGATGAACCGAGCGGCAAAATCTGTGACAGTGCCGGCCGATTCGGAAGTTTTCAGCGGGTGCGCGGCAAATTGGTGGTGATGGAGGCCGCCGATGGAAGGAAAAGAGGCAATTGAAGAAGCTAATTGAGGGCCATTCAAAACACCGTTCGAAACCACCTCAACAACAATTAATGTCCTGTTTGTTTTGTTTGTATCATTATTGAATAAATTGCGAATTTTACATTTGATGATGCTATACTGAACGGAGTGCCGCCCGAGTCGGGCATTGGCGAATGGTTTAATTGAGCAAATTGTTGGTAGAAGTGCTGGGCTTGCATGGAGACTGTCGTCTGCGGATGCAAATGGTTGCTTGAGGTGACTGATTGTGAGCCGGCAGAAGTCGTTGCCTGGGGGATGCACCCGACCTGAAAGTGCCATTCGACAAAGGGTCATTTCGGAGAACGAATGAAGGAAGCTTCGAGTGCCCACTTTAGGCCCGAAGTCGGAATTTGTCCGGTACGCAGCTGCTGTGCCGCCCCTCTGCGACTGCTGCGGTTGGAGCAAACCCGGCGTACTGCCAGCAACGCTGTTTGTGTTTGGTTGAAGCCGTCCAGGCTGCTGTTGTTGTTGGGGGAAGGACTTTGCCGATGAACTACTTTCCGGACGAGCCAAAGTGCCACCTGGACATAAAGAATTAATTTGTGTGAGTGAGAAGGAGAAAAAGAGAGAGCGAGAGAGAGGGCATCCGCCTCAACAGTGAGAATAATATGGGATAGCAATTAGCGAGTAGCAAAACAGTCGAGGGAGGAATTTGTGGCGGGCTCACCATGTCCCAGCAAAGCAGGCCAGTGTCAAAAATATCATTTTTGCTTAAAAATTTGCTGGCAACTATGGTAGGGGCATAAAATTCCTGCTCTGCCATATGCGCACCATGGATTTGATCGGATTCCCTTTTTGGGTCAGGAATTCCGAATTTTTAATAGTACCCCCCGGGTACTATTAGAGGAAATAATTTTTCCAAAAAAATGTGAGATTTTAAGCGATTTTCGACTGAAAATTGACCTTTTTTTTAAAGTGCTAAAAAAAACTTTCCCGATTTAATAAATCCAAATAAATTTTGTAAACAATAGACAATAAAAAATATATTGAAAGGCGAGGCAAAAATTGAGAAATTTTTTGAATATTAATTTATTGACTGAAAAATTCCAAATAGTCCCCGGTTCCGGTCCTTTATTGAGGGGGCCGAAATTCCGGATATCTTTTTCGGTATCCGGCCAGATCCCTGATTTGCACTCACCCTGCACAGTGACACTGCTGCTGTTGTTGTTGCTGGCTGTACTGCTCGCCGTCGTTGTCGTCGCATGGGACGTGCTCGGCGTCGGCACCTCTCCACCCGTTTGACAATGCGTCGGCGCTCTGCTAGGCACTCGACTCGATTGGTGCTGTTGCTCATCGGCATGCCCATTTCTCTGTTGAATCCTTCGTTGCAATGCCTTTATTTTGGTGGAGTCGCACAATGCTAAAATGATCCAATTTTGTGGTCGGCGAAGTTCATCCACCCCACCCAAATTCTCACTGCATTCGAGGATGTTAAGTGATCCTATAGCCTTTTCAAATCGGGCTTCGAGTTCGCCATCATTGAGCAATGCAAAAGCTTCCGCTTCAGAAAAAAGGACGCCCTTTTGAAGCAGTGAAAGCAACGCGCCCCGAGGCACTTAAATTCGCAATATTATTAAATGCCAATTTTATATTATTTTGACTGTTTACCTGCTGTGCCGTCGATGCCCGCATTCAGCACGTTACTTTCATAGCCAAATGTGAAAGCAGAATGGCGAAATCCTGGACAAAAATGGCATGTCCCAATATTTATTTGAATTTGTTCTACAAATATTGTATGTATCAACCCAACAACACCCACCGGATTCCTCTAAATATTTGTAGACGAGCAAATTCACTTCATCACTGTTAAATGCCATTTTCCTTCCAATTCAATTTCTTCACCAATTTGGCGGAGTGTTTCTGCAAAAGTTGTTAATGGTGGCAAAAGAATGCCGTACAGGGGGCATAAGACAATTTTGTGAATTGTTGGAGATTATGGAGGCGTTCTTCGGAGAGTTTTTGTCAATCGATGGGCGATCAAAGTCGAAAAGATCAATCAATGGATGTGATTCGATGTGTGGCGAGGAGGATGAGAAGCAATGAGTGGAAGATTTTAAATAATAATTTATAAAAAATAAATTGTTGAAAAAATAAACGTGTGGTAGTGGTGGGTGCCCTGAGCTGGAACTTGTAAAAAATGGAATATTATGTATGTATGTATGCGAGTGTACGATAAATATGTCATTGGTTAAACAAGGAGCGTATATGTATACATATTCTCCTCTCTGCCCTCTCTCTTTACGCAAATAGAAAATTTAGGGGAAAATTACAAATTTCAAAAGTTTTGCGAATTCTGTGTTAGAGGGTGGCAGGGGCTAAAGGAAGGGTCCGGGCAGCAGAAAACACCCGAAGGGATAAATGTGAGACGGTCCCTAGACACGACGAAGGGCTGGAGGGGGTTGGGGAGTGAGAGGATGGAGGACACGTCCTCCCCGATGCAAAAGGCTCACAAGGGGCGCTTCTGACGACGAAGTCGACCATTCGGGCGGACCATTGGAGTGAGGGAGCGAGCTGCAGAAGGAGGGCAGCCTGACGAGCATAGATGTTGACATGGAAAGGCCGTGCAGCGCATGTGGCAGTTGTAGGCGGCAGACAATCGAAATAGGCAGAGAGTATGCAGAGAAAAGAAGTGAGAGGAATCCGAGGGCAGAGAGGGTGACAATGCCCCATGGGAAAGTGCACTCCATCCGAGAGGCGGACGATGGGCTGACGACGCCTTAGGGGAAGGAGCTAAATAGCAGGTGGCAGGCAGAGAAGCAGATAAGATGAGGAAGCCCAGAGGAAGACGAACAGAGCAAGGATGAATGCAGAGGCAAAACGACGAGAGACAATTGTGCTGTCCTCCTCGTCGATTGGCAGTCGGAGAGGCTTAAGATGGAATAGGATGCGGGGAGAGATAAAGAAAAAGACAGAGATAGTGAATGGAATGGTTGGAGAGGGAGGGGAAAACCCATTCATTCATCGATAGTAACACGGGGAATGGCGGCGAAAATGGGGACCGTCTCAAGAAAATATATATGTAGAGGTTTTAGGCACCGGTTATAGGTCCGAGAACTGACCCCCCGAACCGAATTCTGAGAGATTCAATCAGTATAAACCGGTCTAACCCCGGACCCAACTGAGAACACTTAACACAGCGGCTCAGAAAACGAGACGTGTACAATAAATAGAGAACGCCAGAGAAAAATACAAAAATCTTTTCCTCTCATTTTGGCGTTCTATTTATTTATCTCTATTTTTATTAATTAATAAAAATACCATCTCATACATCGATACTAAAAACTTAATCCATACTAAAGATCTGCTTCAAACTTGCACCATCGCTAGAAAACAAAATTGCGCATCGAATGATACTTAAAGTTTTTTAATTCTACTTTGATTTTTCGAGAAATAGGTTAAAATGTCAAAATTTTTCTTTTTCTTCGTTTTGGCGTACTATTTCTTTATCTCTACGCGTAAAAAGCATCACATACTTTGATGCGCATAACTTTTTTCAAATATGTCCTATTCACTTTATATTTGTAACATTACTAGAAAACAATTCTGCATCGAATATAACTAATTTTTATGTGACATTTAGCTTTTTTTCTCGAGTTACAAGTTAAAAACCTGAAAATTTTTCATATCGTTTGTTCGAATTTTGGAGCCGGGATTCAGAATATCGAAAATCTGAGTTCAGATTCGTGATCAGCGACCCCCAAAAGACCTAGAAACATGTTTTAATCTTTGAAATCCAAGAAATTTTTTGTCTTTTTTATCTATTAGAAAATAACAAAAAATGCATATGCATAACAAGGGATTCGAACCCATGACCAATTTTGTTGACTGTCGCACAGACCACTAGGCCAAAATTCAAATCTTTATTGTCGTTAGAGCCCGAAATCGGGCCTCTGTGTTAATCAAAGAATCCTTAGATCAATCTGACTCCGGACCCCAATTCGGACATTGAATCAAAATGTCATTTAAAACCCAATCTGACCCCGTACCCGAATTCGAACACAATCAAAAACTAGGATTCAAAAGTTCAACTGCATAAAATCGCTTAAAATAAAGACAAATGAACAAATTATTCACATTAGTAAATAAACGAAAAAAGCGGGTCTTGGAAAATTAATTATGCATGTTGCACCCGATATTGAAGATGATCCGAATCCGATTCTGTTTCGGCTACCCGATATTGAACCAAATAAGCAGATTCGTAGCGATTACGTTTTATAAATGAGTTATAAAATATAAATTTTAAAAAATCTGACTTTTTCGCAATTGAGAAATTGTAACTTTTTCGTCAATGTTTAATCGCTTAGCTTCTGCTTAATAATGGCTTCTAAAGACACAGAGCTTTTCAATTACGAAGTTTCGAGAATTTGGTTGACTAACAAAAAATTTAGGTACTTATCCTTTTTGTCGCCCCCCCCCCCCCCTGAAAAAAATTTTTTGAAATTTTTTCCTAGGGTAATTTTAAGTGCTGAACACGAATCAGACATTTATTTTACGCTAACTTGCAGATTACGTGAGTTACGTGAAAATTTACGTGTAAAATTGAAAAGTGCCAAAAAATTTTGCAGTTCGAGAAAATTAAAAAATGAAAAATAATTAATATTTAATGGAATTTGTTAAAGCAGCAGGTGCCCGGTTTCTCTCTTTTCTCTGTCTGTCCCGGTCTCTCTCTTTTCTCTGTCTGTCCCGGTTTCTCTCTTTTCTCTGTCTGTCCCGGTCTCTCTCTTTTCTCTGTCTGTCCCGGTTTCTCTCTTTTCTCTGTCTGTCCCGGTCCCTCTCTTTTCTCTGTCTGTCCCGGTCTCTCGGTTTATCTGACCTCGCTGCGCATTGTCAGTTCGATTTGCGCTTCTCAATCATATTGATTTGGCTTTTTAGCCTGCCAATCATTCATTCACATTGCCTCTTATCATTTATTTCACCTATTATCACATAATCCCTACTGCTGCTGGTTCATGCCCTCTGCTCAATTTCAGTCTCAATTCGTAAAGCGAGGGGCATAATATTAATTAATTAAATTATGCAACTATGTATTTCACTATTAATCACTGATTATTAATCAGTGATTATTAATCACTGACTGCGCGCATTGATATTAATTAATGAATTAACACAAGGAGCGTCTCTCGAGAAGAAAGACGCGGGATCGCATCAGCAGCAACAGCAGTAGACAAAGTGAATGGACGGGCGGCTGACTGATGACTGATTTCTATCGTTACAAATAAACGCATTAATTACCTTATATAAATACCTGCTTTCTAATTAAACCCCTCCCCCAAATACAGCCACCTTTTTTGTGAGAGGGCTTGAAAACTAAACCCTAGGGAGGATACGTTGAGGATGCGTTCATTTCAAAAAGTGCCATTGCCATTCGAATGTGCTGAATTGATATTACCATTTCAAATTTCGTCGTTCTATAAAATTTAATTGTTGAGAACAACCAATTTGCTATTAAAAAGCGGCCGACAACCGACATTTGGGTTTAAGAAAAATAATAAAAATTTATTCAAAAATATAATTGGTGCACATATAAACATTTTGAAAATGAAATTAAATACATATTAGATGCAATTCATTTTTTGTGTTTAAATACCCGTGTACTTAGTATAAACTGCTTCAATATGTCTGGATACGCCCTTGGGGAACTTGCTTTAAAGCAAAAGCTAATTGCTTGGACAACCGCAAAAAAGTTATGACCTATAAAGCTGGGGGTGTCCAAAATTCCGGGAGCCAAAGCCGGCTCATTTTTGGAGTCAAATTATTAACTTTGACATCATTTCTCGATACTAATCGAGAGGTAAAAGAATTATGAGTTTTTCACTGAAGAATACAAAGTAAAACATTAAGCTATCATTAATTTTGTCTTCAAATAAGGCCCAATAAATACACAAAATTTTGTAAATTTTTTTCTTTTTTTCACTTCCAAATAGGGCTCGGGTCATTTCGGCCCCGACGTTTCGGCCCCGCCGTTTCGGCCCCAAACTTTTCATGAGCAAAAATTAAAGGAAAAAAAGTAAGATTATTTTTTCATTTTAAACAATACATGGTACATACTTTCCTGTTATGGGGCCATACTGTACTTATCCCTTTTGCGACCGGAAACTTTTAAATAAAAGAATGTTACTAGGGTAATTTAGGGCGCTGATTACGAATATGATCTCTATTTTTCCTAATTTCGAATCCCGGACCCGAATTCGAACAATCATCAACCAAAGCCGCCGTAGTCGAGTGTGCGCTTAGGCAGCACCTAAATGATCAATTTCTACCAATTAAAAATACAATAGTTAGCATTGTTGTTTGAATTTTCTATTTTGTTCGAATTTGTGTCCGTGGTTCGGAACTGGGCAAAATGGGTGTCGTATTCGTGATCAGCGGCACTGAAGACCCCTAAAAACATGGTTTTAAATATTTTGAAAAACTAACCACTTTGCAACTAGCGCCCAATTTTGTGAATGGGATGCTTAGGTAAATTAAAATTTTTCTTTCTTTTCTAAATACTATAAGATTTTTTTCCGGGGCCGAAACGTCCCCGGGGCCGAAACGGCGGGTCTAGACGTCGGGGCCGAAACGGCGGGGCCGAAATGACCCCAACTCGTCCAAATATATCCCACAATGCCAAATGCCCTACTGCTCAAAAACATGAAACCGATGAAATGGCGCCGGCTACCGGTCATAATACCTAATGGTCATAATACCTAATGGTCAAAATACCTAATGGACATAATACCTAATAAGCCAAAAACGGTCATAATACCT
>JAKKIK010001447.1:0-16315 GCA_024500135.1 Heterodera carotae | reverse complement strand
TATCAACAATTTTGTGCTGGGCACTGAGGAGGGCGAGCTGTACATTGGCGATCGGCATGCAGCCAGCGGTGATTCGAGCAGAAGCATCACCGGTATCTTGTCTCCATGATGTTCAATTTTTCATCCACCCACCAACCAACAGGGCCGCGCATTTTAGCCCACCAAATGTCGGTGAACTCGCTGGACATGCACCGTGCGATGGGCCCCATTGACTTCAGTCCGCTGTGCTTGACCGGTTCGATGGACTTTGGCATCAAATTATGGAACATCAAGGTGTGATGTAGACATTTGCGGTCCGACTTTTGCGGGTTGGACATTTGCTGCCAAGCAATTATTCTTTTAGATTATTTCCTTCAATTTACACACCGCGAACACCATGGGAAATATCTTTGGACGTTCGAGGCTCTCCAACCAGCAGCTAGATGATATCATTGCCAAGACTCTCCAAGACGAGTCCGATGCTGTGCACATTTTTGATGTTCATGAGTGCCTTTACAATTCCCGTCCCAGCGAATGGGATATCCGATTTTACCCAATCTTTTGTGTGTATGAATGCTAAAATAAATAAACCAAATTTTTACACTGCTTGTTGATATTGTTTTAACCTAAATGTTTGCTATTTCACCAAGAAACAAAGATCAGCATTTGAATAAATCTAAGCTCACATCAATTATACGTGCCTTTTTATTCTCATGCGAAAACTAAATTTTCGGCAATAGGGCCAGGGAAGAGGTTCGAAATTTCTCAATCACTTTTTACTTCGGTGAAAATCATTTTCCCTTTTGGGGGACAATTCTTCACCATTATCAAGGGGGGAGGAGGAAGGCTCTACCCTGTCACTTAACCATCTTGGTAGTTGGCAGGCAAGGTTCCCCGGAAACCGAATTAAAATACTAGACGTTGGACTCCGTATTTTTTCAATTTACTCTAACAACAATAGCAATAATTATAAACGACCACAAAGAGATGGAGGTGGGCGGGAAACGAAAACAAAAGAAATGTATTAACGAAAAAACCCTCCCTCTGTCACAATGATGGTCACACAACAAACATATCTCCCACATTCATTTTTCCATAATTTGTGATGTTACAGCTTGTCATAGAAGTTATCCAGCGTCGGAATGCCCTCCTTCAGTCCCTTGCGTTTTCGCGTCTCCGTAACCACTTGGCCAGGGCGCGTGGCGGCGTCGAATGGATCGCCAGGCAAAACTTGCCAATGGTCGAACACACACTGTGGGAACGCTTGACCACCAGTGTTTGAGCGCAGGTCAGCAGTGAACCCTGTTGGACGAAATAAGTTTAGGGCCATATAAAGGGCAGCAAATGGGAATAGATAACTCGAAGTGAAACAAACACGCACCAAACGATTCGTTAACCGGCAAATGTGCCTTAACGATGAACATTGGTGTGCCGGCAATTTGACTTTCTTCAAACACGACACCACGACGACGGTTCAGCACACCGTAAATGCCACCAACAGCTGCCTCTGGACATTGGATTTCCACGAGGTAAACTGGCTCAAGCAGACGAGGCTAAATCGATGAATTTTGAAGGCATTGGCAAACTCAATAGGAATGATATTATGGAACTTTAACAAACTTTTGCTGTCAATACGGATGCGTAGAACACACGACGCGCTGTAGGAATGATTTGGCCGCCGCCACGATGGATGGCATCAGCGTGGAGCGTCACATCATGGATGTCGAAACGAACGCCGCGCATGTTCTCATCACAAAGCACGCCCTCCTTGGTTGCCCATTGGAAACCGGCGACGACCGAGTCCTGGATTGAAAAGAAACAAATTAAATTTTAAAATGTGTCAATAATAATATGGGTTGTTCCTGGCATACCTTTATTTCGTTCAAATACTGCACACCCTTTGTCACATCGATCAGCAAATTCGCCCCAGTGCCCTCCGGACCAAAGCACCAGATTTTGCGTGCATCGGTTGGGTCCATTTCGAATTTGTCGCAAAGCAGCTTGGCACGAGCTTTCGGATCATCCGACGGATTAACATCACCACGCTCAATGGCTTCCGGCAGCCCATCAGCCAATGGGCGAGCTTTGCAGAACAGACGGTTGTGTTTGTTGGGCGATTTGGAAAGGCACACAATCTCGGACTCCTCGGTGACTGTTTCACGATAAGACACCACGGGGTCCGACTTTTTGAGGGGGATGCATGCATGGTCTTCCTCCAAGTCCTTGAGACAGATCTCCAAGTGAAGCTCGCCCGCACCAGCAATGATGTGCTCACCAGACTCTTCAAAAATGCATTGGACCATCGGGTCCGATTTAGCCAAGCGCTTCAATCCTTCGACCTAGAACCAGGAAAAAAAGAAGCAAAAATCGTTAAACTATCAATAAGTCAAATAGACCAGACCAGCTTGGGCAGATCGCCCGCATTCTTCGGCTCAACAGCCACACGAACAACGGGCGAAACGGAGAATTTCATCACACGCAGGTTATGCGCGTCTTTGAAGGTGGTGATTGTTCCACCCTTGACAAGGTACTGGTCAACGCCGACCAGGCCGGCAATGTTCCCAGCTGGAATGTCTTCAATGGGTTCAATGTAACGGCCCATCATCAGAATTGTGCTAAAAAATGGAATAAGCATGCAAAAATCTTTATGTCAATACCGCTGAATGGTTTTTTCGTAGAGGTCTTCCTTCTTGCCCACCACATAGTTGGGTCCCTGAATACGCGCCTTCATCCCGGTGGCAACTCTGCCGGAAAACACGCGACCTAACATATTGAGAAGAAAACAATTGTTTAATGTATAAATGACGAAACACAATACCGAAAGCGTAGAAGCGACCCTTGTCCGAGGTTGGCACCATCTTTGAGATGTACATCATCAGAGGTCCGTTCGAGTCACAATTTTTCATTGCAACCGCAACTTCGTCGTCATGTGGACCTTCGTACAGCATTTCCATGCGGTATTTCTGCGCTGTCACCGGCGATGGCAAGTGCATACAGATCATCTACATTCAAAATAAATGAACATCAATAGTTAAAGTAAGAACGGCTGTTATCCTAGCGCCGCCTCCCATAAACTAAGTGTAAGATCATTCGGGAAATGCTGACTTGAAGCATTGTGTCACCAGCAGGCAACCATTTGCGCATCATTGTCTTAAGCAACGGTTTGCCTTCCTGTTCCTTTTCTTCCAAGGTGAGCTTGATGCCCAACTTTTCGACCAGCTTTGCCACTTCATCCTTTTTGATGTTCATCACAGCGTCGAACACCTTGAAGATCGGGTCCAACACAAACTGAGAGAAGCCACGCTTGGTTTCCGGCTCTTGCGAGCTCGACCACTTTTTGGTCTTCATGTTAAAGAAACGGTCGCCCCACAAATTCTTCATCAGCTTGTCAATCTAAATGGAAATAATAATATCAAGAATTCGATTTTTTCATAAAATGTCACGCCAACCATTCTCATACCTGCACTCCAAACTTGTCCGCGTACATTTCCGCAAACTGCTTGAGCGTAAATGCCCAACCGTGAAGTCCGGATCCAAATCCAACATTGCCAACAGACGGATCCACTTGGATTGGCCCCATTGGTCCATCATCATCACCGTATGTTGCAATGATGACGTTGATGTTCTCCACAATACGCTGGAATGTCTGGAAGAGTTCCTCTTGGCCAAGCTGTAACTCGAGCAATGCACGGTCCATCTTGTTCATGAACAGCACGGGCTTGATACGTTCTGCAATTGCTTGACGCAGCACAGTCTCAGTCTGCACACAAACTCCTAAAACAACGATTTTAGAACAAAGCATAGCAAGATAAAATTTACCGGACACACAGTCGACGACGACCAGTGCACCGTCAGTGACACGCAAAGCAGCAGTAACCTCACTAGAAAAGTCCACGTGGCCGGGCGAGTCGATTAGATTGATCAAGAAACCGTTGTATTTTTGGCTCTTCCCATCAACCTGTTCGAAGTCAACTTGGTTGTCACCTTTGACGAATTCCATGTCCTTGCGCTCGAGTTCAAAGAACATTGATATGGCACTAAATTAAGAAAGTGTCAATCGATCAAGAAAATAGAGGGACAGGCTTAGAAAAGCCAGAAGGGACCCGGGCTAAGATAAAACTAATGCCAGAACAAGAGCGAGTTAGAAAACCAAAAAAGACTTAATAAAAACAACAAACGTAGATTTAATGGTGATGCAACGTTCCTGCTCGTCTTTTCTCGTGTCTGTGAAGCGAGTTTCACCCGCTTTTGAGCCGGCAATGATGCCCGCTTTGGACACCAATGAGTCGGTGAGCGTTGATTTTCCATGGTCGACATGAGCAATAACCGACATATTTCGAATGTTTTTCTTTCTGTCCATAAGGGCACGAATTTCGTCAACGGTAAAGTTCACCTATTGGTGGAAGGGTTTGTATATAGAATGGACAGAAAAAAAAGACTTGCCATTTTCGCTAAGCAGAGCTCGTAAACAATTTAGAAAACAAAATAATTTTCCTTAAAGAATTTGAAGGTAAAACGGTAAAAGGCACTTTCTGAAACAATGTTACAACAGAAACAAAAAAAAAACCACTCTCTGAGACTATATGAACGGGAATTGAGAGTAGCGTGAACAAATTGAATAAAATAAAGGAAAAACTTCTGATTAATTGTTGGCAATTTTAATTAATTAATTAGCTGTGTGGCTTTCAATAAAGAAGCAATAAGTAAATGGTGAAGTGTGCATGAACAATGAGATTTCGCGTTTTGCTAGTTTTTGTGTACTTGAATTGTACTGTATTGTCGTTTTAATAAAGAGCACATTCAAATGATTGGCGCTCTATTTGGTTTGAAAATTAAAGCTCAGATGTACAACATTGATATAGCAATTTTCTCGATCAAATGACTCAATTTATTCAATCTTTGAAGTGTTAACTACACCTTATTCGTGACTTAGTATTTTTTTTTGTTACCCTAAACTTGTCATTTATGGGATGGGAAAAAAAATTATTGTAGAAACCAATTTAAAAATTGCTATTGTACATTTTCAATTTCAAGAAAATTTTTTGCTCATTCTTTAAATTTCTTGTTTTTATTTTCAAATGGCCGAACTTGTGCAAATTTTGGAAAAAACTGTGTCACAAAGTGAGTGATTTATGTTTACATAATATCTAAAAAATTTGTTTTAAGATACGAATGATCAACAGATTGCACTTAAGCTCCTGAATGACGCATCACAGCACAATTTCGTAGGAAATTTTAAACATTCTTTTTTTACTTCATCGATTGCTAATTTTAGCCCGAATTTGTGCGCCAGCTTTCACTTGTGCTTTCAAACACCGAAAACAGCCCATTCATACGTAAAGCCGCAGGACTTCAGCTCAAAAACACACTTGTTGCACGAGATCATGCTGTCTCCGAGCAAAATAAAACCAGGTGTGAAGCAAATGTTGAGCACTTTTTTCACCCACTGTCTAAGGTGGCTCTCGGTGCCGGTCGACGTTCGTGCCACAGTGAAAAATTGTGTTCTCCAAACACTTGGCACTGAAACGCGTCCTTCAACAGCTGCTCAATGCATTGCTGCCATTGCGTGCATTGAACTCCCTGCCAATGTCAGCTTTTTTGTTGCACATTTATCTTTGTATTGTTTTTTGTTTTCAGCAATGGCCCGAACTGATCGATCAACTAAGTGTAAGCGTTACATCGACCGGTGTCGACAACCCGATCCTTCGTGAAGCATCGTTGGAAGCACTCGGCTACATTTGCCAAGATGTTCCCGAACTGCAAAGTGCTGGTCCCATCCTTACGGCCATTGTGCATGGAATGCGCGATGAGGAGACATCCAATTATGTTCGATTGGCCGCAACGACCGCCCTGCTCAATTCTCTTGAATTTGTCAAGCATAACTTTGATAATGAGGTAAACAAAATATTTAAATTGGATAATGGGGCTGTTATCTAATTCATATGGAAGCAAAATCATTTTTTTCTATATTTAAATTATGATGCATCAGGCCGAACGCAACATCATCATGCAAGTGACATGCAATGCTACACAGTCCAGTGACAGGAACATTCGTGTGGTCGCTCTCCAGTGCTTGGTTCGGATCATGTCGCTGTACTACCGTTACATGGAGCCATACATGGGCAAGGCATTGTTCCAGGTTGGTTGTATTGTTTTACAGGCTTTCTTTAAAATGACACAATTTATGCACAGATAACCCTTCATGCAATGAAAGATGCAGGTAAATAAAAAGAAAATTGAAGAGTGTGACTCTTATGAAGCCTAGCAAAACTGATTAATTATTAGTTTTAAATGGGGCCGACATCATGCATAATTACTGCATAATCATTTTGCGATTCGATCAACTGTCCATTTGTTTTTAAGAGGATGATGTTGCACTCCAGGGAATTGAGTTTTGGTCGAATGTATGCGATGAAGAGTTGAATTTGGCAGCAGAAACGGAAGAAGTGTGCCCTTTTTGAACTTGTTTAAAGCATATTGTCAAACAAAATTTTTTTAGGCTGAAGAACAAGGCACTACCCCGGAGCATGTGTCCAGGCATTACTCACTCGGCGCCCTGCAATTCATTTTGCCAACTCTGACGGAAAAGTTGGCCAAACAGGAGAGCGACTCGGAGAGCGAAGATTGGAATCCGGCAAAATCGGCTGGCGTCTGTGTGATGTTGATGGCACAATGCTGTGGTGACAGCATCATCGACCCAATTTTGCCCTTTATTCAACAACACTTCACCAACCCGGACTGGCATTACCGCGAGGCGGCCATCATGGCCTTTGGCTCCATCCTGGAGGGACCAACCAAGCAGAAACTGCTCGCACTCGTCGAGCAGGCCATCCATCCGTTGATTGTCACCCTTTCGGACAGTCATGTTCGTCTACTCTGATTTATTTTAAGGCCAGGGTAACGGGATAAAACTGTGCCGGGTTTAAAAAATTAGCCAAATTTCTAGTTGTTTTTAAAGATTTTTTTCTGGAAAATTTTTTTCGAACAAATATACATGTTTTTGCTCCGCTCTTCAGCCTGCAGTGAAGGACACCGCCGCTTGGGCCATTGGCCGCGTGTGCGACACATGCGAAGCATTGGTCACCCGGGAACAGACACTGGCCACACTGCTTCCGTCCCTATTCACTGCACTGCAGGATCAGCCACGGGTGGCCACCAACGTTTGCTGGGTAAGTGGTTTTAGTCATACAATTTAATGCTCGTCAAAACTTGCAGGCAATCTCCAGTTTGGTGAAGGCAGCTTACCAAGTGGCCGTCGATTCGGGCGTTGGTTTTGTGGATGAAAAGGGCACTCCGCAGACATTCATTCTCAGTAGTGTGTATCCGAATATGGTGCAAGAGCTGATCAAAACATCGGATCGGTGATTACGCTCTAGTTGATAAACTTTTCTTAAAAAACATTATCAATTTACAGGACTGACTCGAATGCCAACAATCTTCGTATTGCTGCCTACGAGGCACTGATGGAGTTGATCAAGAATAGCCCGGCCGACTGTTACCCAGTTGTGCAGCAGACGACCATGGTCATCCTTGGGAAATTGGAGTCATTGTTGAGCATCGAAGACGCGCTGGTCTCCTCCAATGAGCGATCACAATTGCGTGATCTGCAATCACAACTCTGTGCCACTCTGCAAAGCGTTCTGCACAAAATTAAAGCAGAGGTATTATGCACAACTAATTAGTCGGATCCACATATAATATTCATCCCGGAACCGGAAAGCGTATACACTCCAGGCTCTAACCACTACGGGAAAACTGGTCTTGGGAAAATGATCCCTGACTGTTAAGGACGCTCCGCACATATCTGATGCGATCATGGCCGGTTTGTTGCGAATTATGAGCAGATGCAGTGGCAAGGAGAGCGGAGCAGTGGTTGAAGAAGCGTTGATGGCCATAACCGCATTGATTGAAGGCATACTTAACCGTTTTTGCATACTTAATAAAGCAATTTTTGTAGTGCTCAAGGCTGGCTTCCAAAAGTACCTCATCAATTTCAAACCATACTTGCTGAATGCGTTGGACAACCACGAGGATCCGCAGGTGTGCATTGCGGCGATTGGTGTCATTTCAGATCTGTGCCGGGCGTTTGAGGCAAACATTGCCACCATAATGGATGAGATAATGGAGAAATTGCTGGGCATACTTCAGGTGAATAGGGAGACTCGTTGCTTTTGCTAATTCCTTTGTGCTTGTGATAGGACCCAAATGTCAAACGGACGGTCAAATCGCAAGTGCTCAACGCTTTTGGCGACATTGCATTGGCACTGAACGCGCAATACAACCGGTACTTGAACATGAACATGAAGTGGCTGTCGGATGCAATTGCGGCTGCTCAGATCACTAATCCGGTGGGTGTACAGGCTTTCTTATGTATATGACATTGTCGAATTTAATGGCTTAGGAGGACTTCGACCAAGTGGAGTATGTGGATAGTCTGCGCGAGAGTTGCTGTTACGCATTCTCCGGCATTGTGCAGGCCATGAACGGCACTGAGGAGGGCAAGAAACAAATCCAGCTCAGCATTCAACCAATGCTGCAGCTCATTGTGCTCATTTCCAATTCGCAGCCCAGCGCGCCCGAGTCGTTGTGTGCGAGTGCGTGTGCACTCGCTGGTGACCTGCTGCATGCATTTGGTGTCCAGTTTTTGGCCGTGGTCGATGCGCCCGACTTTGGCATCGCTACGCTGATCACCAAATGCAAGAAGTCGAGGCAGAACAAGGCCAAAACCATCGCCAATTGGGTGAGTTGGTTTTGGTTGCATTTGTTTCCTTGGGTTTGAATTGTTCCCGCTTAACTCAGTCCTTTAGTACTACGTGTAAACTCAATTAATGTTCGAATTATAATTACAGGTGACTAGGGAGTTGTCACGGGTCAAGCGGCAGGCAGCGGGTCAATCATAATGCGACATCTCAACAAAAATCTTATAAATTCGAACCACATTATCATTGTTTTCGTCATCGATTTTTTTTTCTTTTGTTTGTTTCGCCGAAGTTTCATTTTATACTGTCGTATGTATGCCGTTTTTTTTTTGTTTGACAAATTTTTGATTTTTTTTTAATGGTTAGTCACGCATTTTATTGTCATGTTAGCCTTTTACTAAGCGTTTGTTTTTGTTTCACACTTTTCTAATGGAGTAAGGAAATTGCTTGCTGCAGATATGGCCGATGACACAAATTTCTCATCTAAAGATGGGAAAAATTTGCAATGGATGTATGATGGGACGAAATCAATGGTCAACCGTGAAGACTATTTGTTGGGCAAAAAGGTCATTAGAAAATTGCTTTGAGTTGGTTCATCTGTGGCTGACCTTACTACTTTTTTGATCAAAAAAATGGGTGAGGGGGGATCAGCGCTGCAATATTTCCCAGTGTCCTCTTGCATTGTCAAAAACACTCCCCATAGGTTGACAAGAACTTCGAGTTGTACTCCGATGTGGTCATTCGTGACCAGGAGGAGGAGAAACGAGACGCATTCTTCCAAAACAGCATTCTCAAACCTTCAACATCTGCCGCCGATGCACAACCACACAAAGTGTCCGCCCTAGATACGCGAATTGTACGAACTGAAGACCCGTTGGTGGCCTTAAAGGTTGGTTGTTGGTTTTTTTTTGTTTTTTTCAATTTGTGGCTTCCAACGCTTGCATTGCCATTTTCTTTTTCAAACGCGCTTCTCTTAGTACCAAGAAGAGCAGCGGCGACGTCAAATATTGGAGAATCCGTTGCTAAAACTGAAGGCACAGCGCGTGCTTAGAAAGGCGTTTGAGAAAGAATTGAAGAGGGCTAACAAGAAGAGCAAAAGGAAGAAGCGGCATTCATCATCAGAGTCATCGTCACCTTCATCATCACCTGCGCGGAAAAGGGAAGCAAAAGGACTACACCATCACCGGCGGGAAACTTCAGATCACCAGCGCAAAACCTCAGATCACCATCACCGGCGGGAAACTTCAGGTCGCCGGCAGGAAGCTTCAGATCACCATTACCGGCGTAAAACTTCAGATCACCATCATCGGCAGGGAACTTCAAATCACTATCACCGGCGGGAGACTTCGGATCAACATCACCGGCGGGAAACTTCAGATCATCATCACCGTGTGGATTCCACGAAACCAACTGCCGAGGAGTTAGAGGAACGGCGACGCGCGATGTTGGCGAACGCCACATGGCGAGATGAAATGCGGGAGCGTAATCTGCGCGAAGCAGCCGACAAATTAAGCAAGGAACAGGACGAAATGTCTACCGGCCGTGCAGGATTTATGCGGTTGGATGGGATAAGACATCCGAGACAAATCCCCAGACATATGAAATTACCATCATTTTGTTTCAGAACGATGATGAGCACCGCTACCGAAGGATCTTCCATTGAGAAGCGTTTGCAAAGTAATCGGATGAACATTCAGCGTCAACATGATCACATGGAAAAGTCATTCGTCAAAAAATAACACAAACAAGATTTGAACATTTTGTTACCGTGTTCCGATAAAATGCGGATTTGTGTTTGCAAATTTTGGTTTACATACACAGATTTTTATAATAATGGACGGCAACATTGGTTCACAATATTAAGGCAAATTAAAATGTATAAAAGACCGATTACTTTTTGAAGAAAAGCCAGAAACATTTTATGGTTGCCTTTTTTATCGTTTAATAATAAGCAAGTAAAGAGGATATTGCAATGGGAGATAAAGGCGGTCATTTTTCATATTTGCTGATTTTCATCCGTCCGATCGGTCCATTCTCAAATTTGTTTTCCCAGGCAGCCGCCGTAATGTGCAACTCTGGGCCTGACATAAAATAATGAAATCAGCACTTTTTGCAATCTCCCTATCACTCACTTGAGCTGTCGCTGTTCGTTCAGGTTCACGTAGATGACGTTGCCCCGCTCGGTCCAGTAGTCCGCCACCATGAAGTCTTCCTGTGCCCAATTAATCCATTGCTGCGCGTCACGCCTTTCGGGCCCCCTCTCCAGCAGCCACATTGCAAAGGAATTCTCGCGAAAGCGGGGACAACGACAATTGAATTCAGCGGGATCAGCCGAACGCAGTGCCATGCGCTCCCCCGTCTGTCCGTTCACCAATTCAAACGGCTTGAAATTGTAGCCTTCGCAGTGCCCAAGAGGAGGAAAACGAACAATAAAATTGACTCCACTGGTAGCATTGGCAAACTCCTTAAAGAAGAGGCGCATTTATAGGAACATATTGATCCGAATGAATCGAAAGTCTGCCTTTCAGGACACAAATCCCGGTCCACCCTTAATATGTTTTTGCAGTTCAACTGGAATCATTTCCGACCCCCGTTTACCTTTTTGATGGCTTCCATTAGTTCTTCATGCCCCCTTTTCCACATGCATCGTTCCATCGTCAGTACTTTTGGAAGTCCGTCCGCGCGCGGAGTATACAACCATTTGGCCAATGCCTGGCCCTGTGCACTGCCCGGACGATCATTCGCGGGCAGTTTAATGTTCAAGCCCGCCAAGACAGTGATCATACGGAGGTTGGCACAGTCGTTCAGAACGGTCGGACCGATGAGGCGGCGATAGCGAAGAAGCAACTCGCGGGACAGCATCGTCTTTGCGATGTTTGCTGAGAAAATGGACCAAACTTGGCAGAATGCCTTTTCGTTGTAGCTGCCAAGTGTTCCATAGCAGTCCCATTGGAAAGCGATGTCACAGTTGAAGAGGCGCCGAAAATGCTCCAAAAATTCCACAGCTTTTGCATCAATGTGACTGAAATGTGTAAAAATTAGAAATTAAATTTTCCATTTTGATGCCCTCGCGCTTCACTTTCGGTACAATTTCTAGCAAATTACAATTAAACCTATCCATCCATTTGATGGTGTGTCCAAATAGCACTGACTTGCCTTATGCTGATGGATTTGAAGCCGTTTATTCCGTTGGGTTTGCCGTCGAAATTAGTGACCAATTCAGTCTCCTTGCTGTCTTCTTTTTTGCGAATCCAAAGATTGAGCCGCAACAAAAGTTTTTTGTACTTAAAAATTAAAGTGTCCTCTTTCAAAAAATGCCATCAAATGATGCCTTGAAATGACTGGCGACCACTGCGTCGTAACGGGCACTGACTAATGCCACTTTCGATCCGAGCTGCACATGGTCAAGCGCCGCAAACACATCGAACAAAATGTCGTCGCACATAAAACTGATAATATAAAAAAAAGAATAAATCACATCGTTTCCACGTTGGAACCTTTTCTGTCCCAATGGTCGTCGTGACCAAAAAAAAACGGTAAAACTTGCACTTTATACAAAAATTTATTTTTTCAAAATTTTGGTGGGGCTAAGTCAAAATCAAGCCAAAAAAAACAATTGCACTTACACTTCCGTGTCGCGTCCTTTCCTCGCTGAAGCTCGCGCACTTTTGCGCTGCCCGCCGGGCGTAAAAACGGAGCCCGACGACGAATCAACGGATTGTTGCAGGTTTTTGCGATCCGCCGACATAGACTTTGCCCGTTTTCGCTCGGGTGACGAGGCCATTTACGATCTGAAAACATTTTATTTGTGTAAAACGCCGTAGAGCCGGGGGATGATAATTCCGAAGCTGACAATGAGGCCGAAGCTAAAGCCGAAATAAAATTTTTCACTTTCTTTGCTCTCCTTTCTCTCTCTCTCTCTCTCTCTCTCTCTCTTTCCCCTTTACTTATTTTCTTCCTTCTTTCATTCTTTCTATCTATGTATCTATCTCTATCTCTCTCTCTCTCTCTCTTTCACCTTTGCTTGTTTTCATCTTTCTTTCTTTTTCCTTCTCAATTCCCTAGTCGTTTCTCTTATTCCATTTTATGAGGCCGAAGCTGAGGCCTCAAGCATCTGCAAAAATTTTATCTGTTTGCACAATTTTTGAAATTGGAAATTGCGATTATTTGTATTTTTTTGTTTGTGTCTTTCCCATATTTCTTTACCTTTATCGCAAAGGCGTTGATAGTTTGCTTGCAATGGATGAAGTAAGCTTGTTTATTTCAGTTACATAATGCAATAATAATTTATTCCTAGGAACCTGTAACGCCGCCGGGAACAGAGGCTGATGGTAGCCAATGTGAAATGTGTGCAAATTATGAGGTGGGTTTTTTCTTTTTTTCGGTCTCCTGGCAAATTTTAAAAATATCATTCAGGTGTCTCTCCAAACGCTGCAGACATCGCAAGACACACTGCGAGTGGGTATATGAATTGATTTGGGAAACTTTGGGGAATATCTTGACAATTCTCAATAAATTAAAATGCTAGGCGGTTACATTCACTTTTCCTATCCCACATTTTAAATTGATGTTTAGGAACAATTGGCAGCTGCAAAAGGTTTTGTCGTCATTTTTGTAACCCTCCCTCAATGAAGGAATTCCAATGTTTTATCAGAACTATATGAAAAGTACGGGAAGGAGCTATCCGAAGAGCGGCTCTATCGCAAAGAGTTGGAGGGTCGCTTCGCCGCACTTAACGACGAAATCGAACAGAAAATTCAGGTAAATCGAACGTTTTTTTTTGTGTTTTTTTAGTTTTCTCTGCCTTGACAGATTTTTCTGGACAGTGTGACCAGGTCCGAAGAGCGTGTTGCATTGCTGGCCAAAAAGCAGGAGACCGACTTGGCGGACATGGGCCACGAGCTGGACGTGGCCAAGGAACGGCAGACATCATTGCAGACGGATTTAAAGGAACTCTACGAAAAGTGTGACGCATAAAAAAAATTCGATAAGTTTATATTGGAATTAACAAAATCTGTTTCAGATATCAACGAATGTTGCACAAACATGCGCAAAAAGCGGAAGAAATGCGTGAGCAGTGCATTGATTTGCCACAGACTGTTGATGAACTGACACTGCTGGCATTACAATTGCGTGAAGATTTGGTGAGTTCGCCTACGGTTTTAATAACAACAAAAGTTCGGACAGGACCTGATCCGGTACAAGATGAAAATCGTGGTAAAAAAGATCTAAATGGGGACTTTTACACTTTTTTTTTTAATTTGAAAAAATAGGTATCCTGGAACTAATCCCATAGATAGTGAAGGATTGTATCTTGGTACTCAAATGTGAACAGCGCAGATTAACGAGAAGGCGAACAGGGAACACGAGTGCCAGGAGTTGCGCGACGAGCTGACAGTTGCACGTGAGCAGATGATGGAAAGTGAACAGCAATTGCTCATTTATGCCCAACATGCCCAGCAACAACAGCAACATTTGGAACAGCTGCTACAGCAACAACAAGATGTTTGTAGTGGAGAACAACAACAACAGTCGGATATGGTCGGTTAACGTCTTATCTTTATGGGGAAATTTTTTCGTCTAATAATTCGCGGTCGGATAATCTATATTCTTAAGTGATAATATCATCGGAATGCTAGCGTATCAAACTAGTAAAACGAAATTCGGTGGCATCTTTGGTATTCCTTTCATTTACGGCATTTGCTGTTTTTTTTTAGCTGCCTTCCTCAAACACGGTGCAATCGCCACGACAGCAGCGACGCCAATCACATCAATACCATCACCAACAACAACATGTTGGTGCTGTTCATACCACTGACTGTTGTCAAGATGCAAAATGTCAGCGACTGACTGCCGAGCTGGAACGACGATTGCACCGATCGATGAACGAACGGGCGCGGCTACAAGAATTGTTGGTTGAGCAGCGGAACCAATGTGCCAAAATGCAGTCCGAGTTGAACACTTCAGAAGCAGTACAGAAAGGTGCCCAATTTTAGTTGGTTGTGCAATTGCATAGAAGAAAGTTTGGCAAATAAACGCATTCTTTTTTTTTTTGCAGATTTTGTGCGTCTTAGTCAAAATTTGCAAGTGGAATTGGAAAAAATCCGGCAATCCGAATGTGAGGTGTGATGGGTATATGTTATGTTATTAGAAATGGGCTTACAATTAGAAGCAAGTTTTGACAGTCTCTGTCGACGAGTGGCCATTCTTTTTAAAGGTTCAAGTCTTTTATAAAGGTTCGATGGCAAGATGAGCGGGACGTTGATCGTTGCAATGAATGTTGCAGAGAGTTGTTGTTGTCCGGGCCCGAGCACCGCATTAATTGTCGTCACTGTGGAAAAGTTTTTTGTTTTGTAAAAATAAAATTCATTGTTTATTGTTTAAAGATTTTCTGTGCTGCCTGCACATCAAACAATGTTTTTAGTGGACCAGCAAAGTGAGTCAATTCACCGATATTGCAATTTTTATCTCTTTTGGATCTGGATGCAATTCTGACAGTATTTTTAGGGGTAAATCCCGGACATGGTTTTGTTCCCCCCCCCCCCCCCCCCCCCCAATACACTCGGCGAGTTAATTTCCCCCCTCCCCCCCTCGCGGTCATGTAAATTTGAATTTTTGTCACACGATTTATTGTACTTCTTCCCTTCCTCCTTCGTATGAGAAGGCGTGCCATGCCCGTGTGCGTGCTGTGCCATACTCTGCTCTCAAATAAAGAGCACTCATTGGTAGATCGGCTGAACATCAGCAATGAGCCTGATGGTCGACAAGAACCGAATCAGCATCAAGCACGGTCGTCATGATGGAAATGTGATTTACAATTTTTCTTTTATGTCCGATCCTCCTTTCAAATGTATTGAATTCTTTTCGTCAGTAATTTTGAGCAAAATTTCTATCTTTCTTTTTTTAGACAACCCCATTTTTCAAAGAAATAAAAGATTTTATTCCACAAACTTACATACTTAAAACACATGTAGGAATATCTGAATATCACCACCAATATCACTTCTGTTCATTTTGATTACCATAAAAACGTTTTCGCTCAAGCGTTTTTCTTTTACTGCTGTATTTTGTGATTTTGATGAACACACCCAGGCATATTTTCGCGGTGAGGCATGCCGAACGCATTGATGATTCTGAAGTGATTGTTTACTTTAAGTCCGGAACATGGGTTTGAACAAATGGGTGGAGTCTTTACATCGGATTGATTAGGATTAATTCGGTCCTTGTTCTCATTTCTTTTTTTTTCAGAAGCGAAAGGTCTGGTACTACAACAGTCGCTTCACCAAGGACAATCCGCCATTGTCGGTTCGTGGCAAGCAGCAAACCGAAGAGCTGTTCATTGAGTGAGTCTTCTCCTCCGAGTGTTGTAAAATAACAAAAACGGACTTTAAACACAATAAAGCATTTAGAGAAACAAATGTGTACCTCTTAGTGTACGGTACTGGCATTTGGGGCCCTTCTATAAAACGTTGCCTTTTAATACGCCTAGTAAAGTTATGGCCTGGGCCGTATAAGTCCTTAACCGGGGGGGGGGGGGGGGGGGGGGGGGGGGAAATTCCCACCCCCCCCCCCCTTTTTTTTTTTGTTTTGGGCTATAAAAAAAAAAAATTTTAAAATTTTTTTCAAAACCCACCTGA
>JAKKIK010001446.1:0-16316 GCA_024500135.1 Heterodera carotae | reverse complement strand
AGGAGGGGGGCAAAAGCACAAAATACAAAAATTGCACAATTGATCGATTTGGTCCATTGCCAACCAATTTGGTTGGCATCGCGAAAATCGCGACATTCCCCGCCGAGAGGAAAAGCGGCTCGTCCGTCTGTTCCTCAGAATCCTCCTTCCTTCGTTCTTTCTCGCTTCGTCCGCCCGAAGGGCGTGTCGAACATCGACGTTTGGCTCATCGTTCTTGGCGCGAATGACGCTGTCCTTGCGATGAGATCCAAATTCCAGTTCCAGATTCCGGACTTTCATTTTCCGTGGCAACTAATTTTTGTTTAGTAATCTTCCACAAGAGATGCAATTGTTCAACAAATCGCTGCAGTATTTTTTTAAAGTGATCAGAATTGAACAGAACCAACTTGAAGGTGATATAAATTTTTAATTATTTCTTATGGGATAACACATTTAATACAAATAAATATGGAACAAAAATTTCTAAGGACTAAAAAATTCTTGCAATTTTTTGGAGTTACATTTTTGAATTTGTGCAAACAAACTAAAGTTTTTTTGGGAGGATTTTTTGTTTATCCGTTTAGACTTGCCACAATTTGCGCGTACATCGATCAAAATTATTGGCGATGGATTAAGCTCAGACAATGTGAACCATCGGTCGATCGAGGACATAGCAAAATTGATTGAGATTTTAAAACAAATTTTTTTGGACAAAAAACAAATGAAATATTATGACCAAATGCACAATTTCTTCATAAATTTTGATGGGAAAGCGTCATTTGAGGACCAAAAGATGTCAATATTGGTCTTGTACCAATATTGGAGCAAATCATTTTGGATTATAGCCAAACAGACGCGGGCGAATTAAGCGAACGGATGAATTTAACAAAACTTGAAAATTTAAATGAAAAATTTGGTCAAATTTTATTTAAATTTCTCAAAAAATATTCTGACAATGTCAATTATGATGATGAGAACCAATTGTTGTCATTTCCTTTATCAGTCGGTGAACACATTTTGAAGCAACTTGCCCAACTCATAAAAAGGTAAATCATTCAAATTGAAATTCATAGTTTTTATACATACTTTGTAAGAAAAAAAATGAGTTAAGATATTCAAAAAATAAAATTTGAATGTAAAAAATTGATGGTTTGAATGTCAAAATAGGGAAAGATATAATTAATAAATTTTCTCACTTAATTAAAGTGGACAAGGACAACAAATTAATCAAATTTAAATCGAAAATATATCAGAAATTTAATATTTATTTCCCTGCATAAAAAATTGAAGGTAAAATTATAAAAATCATTTTACAAACCGAGGGATTCGAACTCACACCAGACATACCAATGAAACATAAAACATAAACCAATCGGCCATTATATTTTTAATTTATTTTGCAGAATTATGATATAAATTTCCTTTCCCTCCTTCTTTTCTCAATATTTTACTTAAATATCCATTCTTACCAGTGCATATTTTTTCGTCTATGCCGCGGGTTGAGAAAAATTTCGGGTTCGGGTTTCGGGTCGGGCACTCGAGAAATTTCGGGTTCGGGTTTCGGGTTGGGAAAAACCTCGGGTTTCGGGTTTCGGGTCTACGACAATTGCGACAAATACGACATTTTTCAAAAACTTTACTAGTATTCAAAATAAGATAACAAGGTATCGGGACAATGTCGTCTTCAGTAAAGGTGATCAAATAAAATTGTTTGGTCCTGTGGTCCCAAAATAAATGTCGTATTTGGCTCAAAATTCGACATGCGACATGCCCAAAAGTACGACAATTGCGACAAATACGACATACGATTATACGACATCAGCCCAGCCCTGGTATGTACTGTATTTAGGCAATTGTCGGTCCGGAAGTGTCCACAGTTCCCCTCCCCCTCGCCATCCTTTGAGAGCGGTATTAAAGCACTTAAAATTTTTGTGCACTTTTATTAACAAGAACTTTACCAATTTTGAATCAAATTATTTATTGCAATTTTTGGTTTTGATTTCAATAGAGGTCATGATGACCCTTCACGCTGTTTGGCGAGTGAAAACTCGTTGAGAAAGGCTTTCATCAAGCAGAAGCCAAATCAATGGCTTGCATATTTTTTCAATTCGGCAATGGTACGGCATTTTTTGTAATATTCCAAAATCTCAAACCATTTGGCACCCGGACCGGTAACATAAAGTCCCCGGGCAACTGAAGTATATTTTAGCGATGGATTGCAAATCCTGACAACAAAGTCAAGATGCAAACAGTAAAAAATAATTATAAGAAAAAGATTTGATAAAACAAAGATTTTAAGTACTGTTAAGATTTTGTAAAAAAAAATCAGTAAATTAATAAAACCCAGAAAATCCAGGCTTAAATTTCCAGGATCTGGACCTGAACTTCGGAATTGACCTGGATCTGAATTTCCTGGAATAAAAATCCAGAATTGACCTGGATCCAGATATTTCTTACAAAAACCTGGATTCTGGATCTTTATCCAGGAAATCCAGACTGAATCCAGATTCAGTCTGATCTCTTTTATCCATCATTCTGTTTCTGTTTTTTGTTTTCACTTTCATGCAAAATTAAAATGTAAAAAAACGCTACGGACTTATGACTTGGTGGTGGGTCGTTTCTTAAAATCCGCCACTTTTTGCGACTTCTAGCAAGATTTTGTGCTATAACTTTTTAATTCCCCAACCAATTTCTATAAACTTGGTATCATTCGAAAGGTTTATAACATTAGAACAAAAGCTTCAGCAGAAGCTAAGCGACTAACCCAATTTGAAAAAAGTTACGCCTTTACAACTGCGAAAAGTCAGTTTTTTGTGTATCTTTTTTTGAGAGTGGATTAATCGCTTAGCTTCTGCTGAAGCATTTGTTCTAAAGATATAAAGCTTTCAAATGATACCAAGTTTGCAGAAATTGGTCGGGTAATAAAAAAGTTACAGCACAAAATCTTTCTAGAAACCGCGAAAAGTGGCGGATTTTATGCAACGACCCAGCACGTTATAAAACAACCCAATAATTGTGGCTTATTGTTTATCCACAAATTGTTTAGCTTTGCCACACTTTGCACGCGCATTTGTCAAAATTATTGACAAGGAATTTTGAACTGCGACGACAACACAATCAATGGGCGATTGATAAATATTGATCATAAACCCCAGAGCCAAAATCGCATAAAACCATTCTTATATGGAAGGAAAAACGATAAATCGATCAAAAAAAAGATTGGTTTTATTTGCTGTTTTGGTCATTGGTACTGAAATATCCACTTTTCTCGGGGACTCTGTTGGCAAATGCTAGGCTGGCTTAGACTAGGCTGGCTTAGGCTAGGTTTAAAATTTTTATTGTTGGCGAGTTGAGTCGTTGGTGAGTTGGAAATTGGTGAGTTGGGTGTTGGTGAGCTGGGTTTACACCCTCTACTATTACCAAGTTCTAATATAGACATAAAAATCTTAACTATTAATCATTTTTAAAGAAGTCTCACTACATTAATTTGTCTATTTTTTCAAGAAAATTGACTTATAAAATTGATTGAATACGTTTCGTCTGATGAAAAGCCCATTATTCAATGTGACGAATTTCAATGTAGAAGATGTAAAAGAATGGGTTTTTGGGTTGTTTACATCGGTGCTGGTAAATATAAAATTTGCTAAAAATCTTGATACATATAATAAAAGGGTGTGCTAACAAAGCCCAAAAAAGGTGCTAGGCTAAATTTATTTTAAGCGGCATATGATTTAATTAACACAAAATTATAATTTAAATACAAAAAAGAGAATTAATTAGAAAAGGTTCTATCATGGCAATTGGCATTGTTGGCAGATGGTTGTTTCACACATCCACATTTGGCACAAACAAAATGCCAAACTGTTGACCAGCAACGAGCACGGTATAGAGAACGCATGAAATCACCACTAGGCATTAAAAGTGAAGATTTAGGCAGGTACTAAAACTTTAAAACTATACAAAGCGCGAGCAGAGTAGGGCAGTCAGCGCGTTGGCGAATGTGGCCACTTGAGTTCGTTGTGGTCGTCGTCTCGGAAACCTGTGAAAGACACGATGGTTTTAATTGTTAAAGTTATTCGTTTTTTGAATTGTAAAAAATCACTTATTTTTTAAAAATTTAAACAAAAAATTTCTGTCTCATTTATTAACTCACATCTTCTTTAATGCAATCGTTGTAGCATGGCTAAAATTTAAACTTTTATTTTAAATATATTAAAAAAGTCCGGGTCTGAATCTAGAAAAAAAAACATTTTTTAAAATACCGTAATTCCCAAAATAAAGCCCCCGGGGCTCTATTTTTCAACCCTCCTCAAAAGGGGGCTTTATTTCAAGGGGGGGGGGGGGCTCTACTTCAGGGGGGGGGGGGCTTTGAATTAGGAATTACGGTAAACAACCCTAATTTATTTGAGATCTTAAGATCCTGTTAGGAGGAGTTGAAAAATAGAGCAACGAAGCAAAAAATTTAATTAAATAATTTATCCCAACTAAAATCTGGTATCAAGGAATACCGTACCCAAAAATATACGTAAATATGGAAACTGGTTATATGAGCCCAAGCAGGCTCGTTCCCCCCCCCCCCGAAATGGGAAAAATTTGCTTTTCCCCAGCAAAAGGAAGGAAATTTGGGAAAATTTGCCCATCCCCTCCCCCCGAAGATTTTTTCTGGATACGGACTTGAGACCAAGTTTAGTATCGTTAACTCACAATGTCTAAATAATGGCACTTCTTCTCGCACTTCTAAATTTTCATTTTTTTAAATATATTCCGGGTTTGGAATTTTTGCCAATTAATTGTTCAGTTTATTGTTATGGAATTTTGTTGATCCTTGTTCAGTTTTTCATCAACCAATTCCTTTGTCGACTAATTAATTGGTCAATAACAATTAATTGAAGTTAAATCAATTAATTGGAGAGAATATTGATTAACCAATTAATTGAACACTTATTTAATCCTTCATCGTTTTTCAACAAGTAATTAATCTATTGATTAAAATTAATTGGTTTTATATCAGTTTAAACAATGGCGAATTAAGCCTCACTTGTCTCTGAGTGCATTCGTATTTGCAGTTCTTAATTTTGAACTTTATTTTAAATTAAATAAAAGTTCGAAGTGGAATCCCTATATTGCTTATTGATACCATTAAATAAGGCTGCCATACTTTTGAGCGTGTAATCTCACAAAATATTTTGAACAAATTAATTTGATCCACATAATTTTAATTTTTGAATTGAGAAACTCATTTTTCCATCAAAAGTGTTTCAAATTTTTGCTTTGGGATCTCGTTCATAGGTAGGGTTGGCGCTTTGAAACCGAACCGAACCGAAAAACCGAGAAAATTCGGTTTCGGTTATCGGTTTCGGTTAACCGAATCAGTCGGTTTCGGTTCGGTTCGGCTAACCGAAACGGCCGGTTTCGGTTCGGCTTTTAAAATGTCCAGAAACCGCCAACCCTAGTGCCCAATGTTCGATATCGGTTTAGTTACCGTCCCTAAACCTAATCATCACAATTTTTTTACCTAAAAGAATTTGAATCTATCTATATTAATTATCTAACCGTTCCATCATAGCACTTCCTCTCGCACTCCTTAAATTTAGACTTTTAAAATTATAGCAAAATTACAAGATCTAGAATTATTAAAAATATCATATCCACGACAAACTGACCCCGACCGTTAAATAAAGCCGCTCTTTTGAGTGAGGTATTTTCAAAAAAATCGAACATTAAACACCTTATTTTTCATCCAAAGTCTTGTCTCGTTTGTTTTCAGAATTTTATATGTTTCCCGAATCATTATAATATTTTCCCCAAATTTGTAAGAAAAACGTATAAACGAAATTTGTTCCCTCTAATTAACTCACTTTTCTAGCATTTTGGCATTGGCCATGGCACTTCTAAATTTTAGACTTTTATTAAATCAATTAAAAAGAAAAATGTAATCAGGTTTATATACCGTAATTCCTAAATTAAAGCCCCCCCCCCTGATGTAGGCCCCCCTGAAATAAAGCCCCCCTTTTGAGGAGGGTTGAAAGTTAGAGCCCCCCCCCCCCTGAAGTAGAGCCCCCCTCTGAATTTAAATTTTTTTTAATATAATAAAAATAAAAATTTTAAATAAAATGTGAACCTATTTTTGACAAAAACACTGTGTTTTTAATCGCCCCCCCCCCCTGAAGTAGAGCCTCACCCTGAAATAAAGCCCCCCTTTTGAGGAGGTTGAAAGTTAGAGCCCCCGGGGCTTTATTTTAGGAATTACGGTATTTCTTTTTAAACGACACATAAACAAGATAAATACCTCATCTTCACATTTGTTTGAGCACTCCTAAAGTTTAACTATTTAAATTATATCAAAATTTGCGGATTTGAAATTATAAAAAAACAATATTTTCAAAATAAAACTCCCCAAATTACTTGTAGAGTTCATAATAAAACAACGGTGAGAAAAAGAAAGAATTTAATTAAAAATTTAAATCTAAATTTTCACAATAAAAAACCGGGTCCGCAATATGGTAACGAAAAGGTGCGGAAATATTGGACCAGGTCTCCATGTATGTATCCTAATAAGGAGATTAAACCTAAATCATCATTATAGGTAATTTCTTTTTAAAAGAACATCAACAAAATACCCACATCAACAACATCATCGCACTTGTCTAAGCATCTCTTAAGTTTAATTTTGTCTTAAATTATTACAATAATGGTTCCTAACCTGGGACTAGTGTCTAAAAATAGATAATAAATAATAGGTCAGAAAAAAAGAAAGAATTGAATGAAAAAACCACGGTTTTCCCAACCCGGAGAGTTCGGGTGTCGGTCATAATTCCAAAGTTCGGGATCAGTACCGAAGTGTACCATCCTTGCATCGTTCTACCCCAATAAAAGCAAATAGTAAATCATCGTAATCAATCTTCTTCTACCTGAAATAAATGTAAACAAAAACCAACCTCTTTTCCCATTAAGCAATTGTGGTTGCACTCCTAAAATTTTAAAATTTATTTTAAGTTATGGGAAAAAGTTTGCCGTATATGTATTGACGAAAATCCGTATTTCCATTTAACATCACATCTAAGATTGGACCCCAAAACTAAGATTTTTCACAAATATAGGTAGAATGTTCTAAAACCACCTAAACGGGCTTAAATTGGTCAATTAACAAGCAAATGAATTATTAGTATTTCTCCCATACGCCAATTTGATTCAACATTTTGTGGTTATGAGGGTGACTAGACAATCCGACAGTGGACAATCCGACAGTGGACAATCCGACAGTGGACAATCCGACAGTGGACGATCCGACAGTGGACAATCCGACAGTGAAGGACAATCCGACAGAAGTGGACAATTCGACAGTCGACAATCCGACAGTGAATCCAAATTTAAAAAAATACTAATTCTAGAGATTAATGTAAAATAAGCGTTTACTTCCTAAGATCACAAATTTGAGTCCAACTAGTTTGTTTAATGGCTTTCCGTAGGCGATTGCACGCAGATAAGCCAAAATGGGACAGTTTAGTCGATCCATGTAAATGGCACGAATTGCTTCATCTTGCTGTGGTACACATTTTTTCTTGCCATTCCCATGTCTCGGATTCTACATTGAATCTTGCACAACCCTAAATTCCAATGTCTGTCTTCCTCTTTCATTTTTTTGACAAAATAACTTAGAGCTGGGTGAAGGGAGCGAAACTGGCTATTAAAGGACCTGTACCAGCTTCCTATGCAGTTATTTGTTCTCATAACATTTTTCTCAGCTCTGACAAAAAAATTGTTAATTTTTGATAATTTATTTTAACCTTTCACCATATTCCACATTTTCATGCCATTTACTTGGATCGACTAAACTGTCCCAATTTGGCTTATCTGCGTGCAATCGCCTACGGAAAGCTATTAAACAAACTAGTTGGACTCAAATTTGTGATCTTAGGAAGTAAACGCTTATTTTACATTAATCTCTAGAATTATTATTTTTTTTTAATTTGGATTCACTGTCGGATTGTCGACTGTCGAACTGTCCACTTCTGTCGGGTGGTCCTTCACTGTCGGATTGTCCACTGTCGGATCGTCCACTGTCGGATTGTCCGGGAGCCATTACAAGCCATTGTGCGACCTGTTCTCCATGTAGTTCTTTGGGTGGCCGAACCTTTCGTCACTGCCCTTTTCGTCACTGACCGTTTCGTCACTGGCCGTTTCGTCACCGAAAATAAATTTAAAGAAATACATGTAACTAAATGCCTTTTGGGGTCGCTGATCCCGATTCCAACATCCATTTTGCCCAATTCCGAACCCAAGACCCAAAATCGAACAAAAGTTCAAAAATTTTCGAAAATCAATTTCGTCAAAAATTGTATAAAATGGCCTCATGGTTGTTGCTTCGTGTTTTTGAGGTATTGCTTATGTTATCAGTAAAGTGAGACAAATTTATTTTTGAAAATTTAGAAATTTTTCGGGTCCGGGGTTCGTAATTAGGCAAAATGGATGTCGGATTCGGGATTCGCGACCCCGAAAACCCACGAAAATATGTTAAACGACTTTTTAAAAGTTAGAAAATTTTTTAAAAATTTGAACAAGAAAAAATTTGGTCTGGAGCCTAAATACAGGTATCAAACCGTTAGTTTTTTATTAATTTTTGGCATTTAGTTACATATTTTTTAAAATTTATTGTCAGTGACGAAACGGCTAGTGACGAAACGGTCAGTGACGAAAAGGGCAGTGACGAAACGTCAGGTAACCGTTCTTTGTCAATAGTTTGGGCAAATTGTTATCAAATGATCAATTTTTCAAATAATAAATTTATTTTTAGTTTTACCAACCATTAAATGCACTTTCTGCATCTTAATTACCAAATTTTTCCCATGATTGACGGAGTTCACACATAGGCACAAATTTTTAATTTTGCAAAAAATATTTGGTACAAGAATTTAAGGTTTGTTGGTAAATTGATTATATTGAATTACAATTTATATTGGTGTGCAGTACCATTGTAAATACTGTGTGATCCTTATATTGTAAAAAGTGCTGAATGTGTTTTCGTAAATATCTATAATAATATTTGCACTTGGGAGGCCTCTTATTTTCATTTCTAGTCCAATAGCCCGGATGATACAATTGTACATTGACCCATTAAACCGTGAAAATGTGCTCATAAATTGCGATAAAGTGGTGGTGTCTGAGTTGGCGAAACTGTCGACACAATTTAGCTTCGTTATTCAATATTTAGGCTTGGGGACTTCTAATTTTTTCTAAGAAATCTTTTTAAATAAAGCTCAATTTATTATTTTAAATAACATTATTATAAACAACTTTCTTAATATATTCAAAAAAAAACTGAAAATTTTGAATTCATTCCCCCGTCTTTTTGAATTGTATGTATTTTAATTAATATGCTGGGTGTATGTTTTTTTTGCATTTCTTTGTTAAGTTTTTAACAAATGATTTTTTTCCGAATCATACTTTTTTACAAATTTACGAAATTGAGAAATATTTCGTTCATGATGTACAATTTTGCGGAAGATAAAAAGTATAGGTTATTTCTGTTGAATTTTATTCTTGCATCTTAGTGAACACAGATATAAACAAAAATTATATGAAAATAATGATTAAATTAAAAATAATAGATTTTTATTATTTGGACACTTTTTGTTATAAATTTTAAAATGTATAATGAACAACTAAAAAACTTTATTTATAATCTCTTCAAATTATTAATCATTTTCGTTTTAATGAAATACAAATATCCTATTAGTATTAGTTGAGAAAATTGGCAGATTTCAATATTGGTTTATTTAAATTTTCTAAACAGGCTTCTTTTTAAAAATTTAAAATTAGTTGAAACCGGCTTTTTTTTCATTCGATACACTTTGTTTGCTTCTGTTAACATCTATTATTAATTATTCTGGAAAATGATAATTCATGTTACTGCCTCTTCTCAAAAGCTTGTTCAAGAATTTCCATCTGGGCATGAGTGAAGCGTATTGAAAATTTTGTCAATTGGGTTTGTTAAATTATTTCTTACAAAATACAACCGGTTAATGTAAACTTTTTTTGACCTTGAAATAGAGAGTATTTGATAATTGAGCTTAATTTGCGATTCCACAAACTCAATCAAAAGCTTCAATTATTGAGGTACCTTCTCCCACAAAAGACGGCATCAAATCCGCGATTAATTTAAATCCAGTCCCGTTCAATTTTTTAATTAGTTGTCATTTTTTATCATTTATTAATTTTAATTTGACGACGAATGACAACGCAAAAAAATCCATGTACAAACAAACTCTTCTTATTTCTTTGCTTGGATTTGTTTTTTTTTCTTTTACAACTTTTATTTCGAATTTTTTGCTGAGATCGCTAACATGTTGCTAATCGTACATACAATTTTTTTTGCGCATTGAGACTGTGCCATTTTCTTCAATTAATAATCCTTGCCATCGCTTGGGAAATAATGATTACATCCTGTCATAAATGATTTATATAGACAATTGTTTCTTATAATATGTCAACTTTATTTAGCCGTTAAAAAGGGTTTTCAATGTTTTTTTTTGTTAGTAATGAGTCTTTTTGTTTCTTTACAACTTCATAGTATATACAATTTTTGGGTTATTATTATAGTGTTTAAAGAAAATAAGTTTTTGTCTTGTTTCTGTTATGCAATTTAAGTATTTTTACAAGTGTTTAATTTTTTGATTTTTAAATCAAAGAAATCTTTAATCTTTTTTTTATTTCGAAAAAAGTCTTTGCTTCAATGAGTTCCTTGTTCTTTTCATTGCGAGATATATTTTCTCACGACACTATCATTACATAAATTTTTCATTTTTAATGGATAGTTTGGCCTTATTTAATGCAGGGGTTTGCTCAGTTTTGCTTTTTGAGTTCTTTATATTTTTGGTGAGTATTTTTATCTTGGGACTTTATGTTTTAAATTTTTTATCATTAATTTATAATAAAATTGTGCACAGGTGGTGGACAACGATTGATGAGATTAGGACGTCTTTTTCATTCGTAGTGGTCATTTCGAATTTTGTGATAAAAATAATAGCCTAAAATAGAAGTAATAAGATTAGGCGATTAAGAAAAAGTAGCAAAAAACTCGGATAATTAAAAGGCCCTTGGACGAGTCTTCTATAAACTTAAAAATTTGATTTCGCTCTGTACGAAAAAATGTGAATAATTGTAATAGATTTTTTTATTGCTAAAATTAGATTAATTGCAGTTTATGTACTTCAAGAAGCGGCTCTGGTCAATAACCTTGCTAAATAATTATTAGAGCATTCGTAATCCTTTTTTAAGAGATTTCTTTTAAATATTAGTTTTATTTCATAAATTTTCTCTTTGATTCAGGTTGGTAATGAAAATTTTTTATTGTAGTGTAACTTAAAAGGAATTAATCATTTTTATTATTATGTATGCAAATGCCACTCTAATTTCCTTTCCATTTAACAGAAAATAAAATTATAATTTTGTTATTTTAATAGTAAGATCGTTTTATATGAGCTTTTAGACATTCCGGCTTACTCTAGTTTCGCACAAAGTTTCAAGTCATTTTGATTACTTTCGCAGTTTGTTTTCCATGATAAATTTTACTCTTTTTTTCTTAAGACTTACCGTTGTAAAATTTTGTCATTTATTGATATGTTAAATTACCTTTACCACAAATAATGGGTTATATGCCCTGAGTTTTAATAAGTGTCTTTTTCGTTTTTATTGGACTAATTTAATATAGATAAGTATTTGTATTTTTTGGTCGATCTTGTCAAAAAGAGCGCATCACTTATGTTGTTATTGGAAATAACATTTTATTTAATTTTATATATTTCACATTACATAATTTTTGCTCTATTAATTTTATAAAGTTTTATTTGTAGGATTAATTGAGATTAAATCACTAATGATTTATAATAGTAAGTCAACTAGATCAGTTTTCAATATTTAATTCATGAAATTATCGGTTGTCGGATGGATTCATCTTGATATTTATAACTTCTCCGTTGTATTGGAGCATCAAATGTTTGTCATGAAATTTTTCTTCTTTAGCTTAATATCGTAGTTTTTTTACAGCGAGGTACTCCAACTCTTATTGAGCATTTTTTACTACCAAAACCTCAAAAAAACTTCCGAATTGATAATATATATATATATATTTTTTTTAAATAAAATAATTCTGGATTTTAAAATATAATTCCCAAGTTTTGTCTTTCATCATTGTTAGCAAATCACGCATTTGCATCAAAGTTCTTTAGACAATGCCTTAAATGTTATCAAGAATTGGGTGGGGGGAAGGTGATCTGACATTAAAATTGTATTATTTAGTTAAATAAATTCGTTTTTATTTTTTTTAATTTTAGTCAAATATCTTGCCATAGTAAATTTAACTTGCTAATTTTAGATTAAAACACTCATTTTACCATGTTTTGTTATTGTGTAAGAGTTTATTTTTTTATCATTATCTGTACTTTCCATCTGCTCAAAATAATTTTTAATAATGTGTAACTTACCAAAGAAAAAAAATTCAAAAAGATAATATAATAAACCATAAATATCTCTTTATTATAAATGAATCAAAAATGTCTTATCTTAGTTCAGTTGCAGTTGATTTAAATGATTAATTTGAGTATTGTCTGTTTTGGTCCATATCAATTTGAAGTTGCTTTTGTAATACTTCAATTTCTTTGAAGTATACGATTGATTGATTTAATTCGTAAATGCGATTATGGGAGGAAGGGCAGCAAAAAAATTTAGAAAAAAACAAGTATATCCTATACATTGACACATTATCAAAAATCATGCTTGAATCAGTGACCCAAAACTAAACTTAAAATAAACACAAATGTAAATGCACTACACCTCTTCCGGTGAATCGCGACCAGCGGCACCTCTGCGTCCTCCTTGCCGCCCCCTCTCGTTTTTTTGACCTCGATCTGCACCACTTTTAGCTGCACGCCTTTTCTCTATGTTGCTGCTACTTTTCTCTATGTTGTTTTTGTTTCCGCCTCCTCTGCCGTCTCTTCCATGTTGATTTAAAAATTGTTCTGTGTTGACCTGATCAATGCGCACCCAATTCGACAACCGGCCAATGGCTGAGGAAATACGCGAATGGGCAAATGGCAGAATGTCAAATGTATGAAGAGGGGGCGAACTGTCGAAAACAGTATCGTTTTTTTTGCAAATTGGTAGCAAAAAAAACCACACATTGCCAAGGGGTCCAGACGAAGTTCGACATATACGTACGACTTATTGTCGGTACCAACTGCAGTTTGTTCGCATTTTCGAAATGCCAAAAGTGCGTCGCGCCAAATCACATTGAGCAGAAAGTGAAAACTCTGCTGCGCAACTGCAGCAGCTACACCACCGCTGATGGACACGACGATGTCCTCGCAGTAAAACTCGGAACGCAGAACAATTTTGCGATAAACGCCTTGCTTGGTCATACAGTGCAATTTGTGGTCATTTCCCGTCAGCACATCGATCAATTGTCTGACCGAAATGTGCAATTTCTTGGACCACAGATAGTTCGATACTGTCCAAAATTGCACTGAAAATGGCGCAAAAATAGAAACACAAAAAGGAAAGGGACGCCGTAATCGAAAACAAATATTTTTAACAAAATTCTAACCAAAAATACGCGTGCCGACATACATTGAAATGTTTTGTCCAAAATGCTCTCATAATAAATTGCTATGACAATGCCGTCCAAATTCCATGCCAAATGTCGCACGACACTGTGAGCAGATAACAAATGGCTACCAGCAGCCGTAACACAATTGGAATTGCTTATTGATGGTATTGAGGACGCCTCCGATTTGAATTTGTTCCTGATTTGGCCAATTTTAGATCAATCAAAAAGAAAATTTGTAAATATTACGGAGTAAAATCGACCGCCATCGTTTCCTCCTCATCGTTTTTCAGCGGACCAGTGAAGGGACTTTGTTGGAAATTGCTCAAAATGTTGACGATGGAAGTTTGACTATTGCGACTAAATATGTGAATATACAACAGAATTTATCTTCTAACCCCATGTTCAGTGAAGGGCTAATTGGTACTTATGCATTTTATCCACACAAAAAAATTTTTGTTTTAAATCATAAAAACATGTTCCGTTTGTTTTAATGCGTGCTCCTTTAATTCAACGCTAATAAAAAATACCTAATTGAAGAAAAAAGTTTAAAATTTCAGAATTCTAAACCCATTTCCACTTACTTGGAGTATTCGAAGGCCCAAAGTGTTTAGAAAATTTTAATATGCAGGAGTTAGGAGATAAACAACTCAAAAGTTAAAGCCAAGCAAATAAAGTAAAAGTTAAATCCAGGCTTTCGCAACTTACATTAAAGTAAACACTTCATTAGTTGTTTAATTGCTTAGATTCTGATTATTCAAAGCTTTCAAACGAATAGAGAGGCCTTCCAATTTGAGTATTAGGTATTTTTTCCATTAGGTATTTTAACCGTTAGGTATTATTTGACTCATAAACCAATTTTGAAAAAAATCTTATTTTTCGACCAAATGTTCGAATCCGGGTTCGAGCCCCGTAATATCTTGAATCTGACTCCATATTCGTGATCAGCTACCCCGAAAACCCATAGAACATGTTTTTTTTGATTTAAAACGAAAAATTTTTTTTTTGTGTGGGATAAACTGCATAAGTACCTATAATTTCCATTGCAAGCCAATAATAAGCCAATTTTAATATTTATTTCAGAATTCTTGTCATGCAAATTGCAAGTCAGTTATTATTTTATCATTAAATATTCGATAATGTTTTTAATTAAAAGACTATAATTTAATAAATTTTTTTGCTACCGTAGGTTTTGACCAGCAGCAGGTAAATAAATGATCTAATCCCTTTTTATTGTTCTATTACAAATCCTTGCAAATGATATTTCTTTAATTTTAATTATAGTTTCGGTATTTTAATATTTATTTGTTTTTTCTTCACTTTTCACCACAAAAAAAAATTATATAATCGACCCCAAGTACTTTGTCATAGAGTAAAATATTAAATATTTCTATTCATAATGATTCACTTTTTTATTGTATTAGCCAAATTATGTCTTTGGCTTCGGAAGTCCAAAGGAATTTTTAGCATGTGTAATCCAAGATTACCTTTACCTACTTCAACCTACCTGTTAGGTATTTACAAAAATTAATTTTTAATAGCCAATTTTCTCACTTTCATTTTTTTGACAAAGTTTATTTTATAACTCTTTTTGAATTTTGAATTGCTCTAATTGAATTTATGGTACATCCACCTTCAAACATAATAAATTTTTTTTTAATGTTCATTTGATTATTTTGGCTTTATATTATAAACGGAATATAATTCTAATAAAGATAATAATTTCAAAATTAATGAAATCTAATTCCTCTGCTGTCAATGCTTTTTTCGGTCCGATTTATCTATGTTATATTTCCATTTTTTCTACTTATTTCGTGCGAATATTTAGTTAGTTAAACTGTTCAATTCCATTCTGAGATAATTCTATCATAATTGATTGTGCTTTTTAACCTCCTTAATGAAAAATGAATTAATATTTTTTACTTCCCAATACAAGGAAATCTAACAATATGAATCTCTTGTTCATTTGTCTTCTCAAGCGATAACTTTTGCAAGTGCTTCAGGAAGGACTTTATCATAGAGATAATTCAATTTTGTTGCATTTAGTTAGTGTTTCATAATTATTTTGGATAATGGCTACTATTATAGTAATTTTGTTATATTTTTTGTAGGGTATGTGCGAATAAATTAAGCAGATGCAAACGAAAAACAGTATTTCGTGACAAAATCTGTCGTTAATAAAAGAAATGACTAAGAAAGTCCAAAAATCTACCATCTTCTTTTTAAGAATCGCATCCCAATAATTTTGAATTAAGTTTTAATTTAAAATAAAGTTTTTTATTATTTTTTTAATGTGTTACTTTTTATTGTCATTATACCAAAGAAATATTTTGACATTATTGCCTCCTTTGGACATTAATTCAATATATTTATAAATGTATTTTTCAGACAAGTATTCAGCATTTTATTTATGTTTGAGAGCAATTATTTCTATATTTAATGTGATGTGGTTCCGGTCAACTTCAACATCATAAACGTGGGGCTTGCGATTGAATAAACACTAATCATTTATCATGGTCATATGTTTACGACCACTTGCTGCTTACTTACATTTTCCTTTATAATAATTTACCAAGAAGAATCTGACCAAAAGTGTCCTAACATTTTTGGTAGCATTTTTTTGTGGGCTTTAAAATGATACCAATTAGGGTTGGACACGGTCGGTTAACCGAACCGAAACCGAAACCGAAAACCGGGTTTTTTGGGCTAAAAACCGAAACCGAAAACCGGGGGTTGG
>JAKKIK010001445.1:0-16326 GCA_024500135.1 Heterodera carotae | reverse complement strand
CATATTATTTCTCCAAAAATTGGCCAGATGTGGCGAGTGCGAATTGCTTTAAAGTTTGTACCACCCGCCGCCGATTATTATTTGGGCGGGGAGGGAGGGGGGGGGGGGAGAGATGGACGGGGCGTCGATGGACGTTTCATTCAAAAAATTTTTAAATTTTTGGGGCGGGGGTGGGTCAATGTACCACTCGGCGATTTGGGGGGGGGGACGACGTCGTCCCCCCGACGTGCCCCGCACCATTGTCATAATTTGGGTAGTCGTTTCATATACATACATTTTTTGCAAACATTTTTTCAATCCATAATTGTCTGTCCTTACAAGTCTTCAATTTTGAATTTTAAACCCGAATAAATAATCTGTATTTCGTCTATATTAGCGCAGGACCTTTTTTTTCCCGAGGGGTCGAGGCATAAGCGTAATCAATCTATGCGATACCGATCCGATCCACGATTTTATCCGAACGAGAATTGAATTCAGTTTTTATCTTATTTATTTTCTGCCTATTCATTAAGAAACAATAAATTATACCGCCTCCTTGTTTTATAGTCCCCCCCCCCCCCGCCATTAAGGCAACCACTTCCTCTGATAGAGTCCCTTTTAAAGTAAGATACAAAATATCGTCACCCTTTTAATAGAGTCACCCCCCCCCCCCTTTGAGCAGGGTTCAAAAACAAAATTCATTCGTCACAAATAATAAAGCCAACGCAATAACCGAACCTTTAATAGAGTCCCCCGCTTTTGAGACAGATTGAAATATAAACACACCCGGGGCACTAATAAAGGAAATTCTATATAGAAGTAAGGCATATTAAATTTTTGTTAATAAAAAAATTTCCTTTTTTTAAAGTTTATTGGCTCCAGTATGAACAGAGGACGAAACAATTGATTCAAACAATTGCGCACAAGTTGAAAAGTTGCCGGCAATGATTCGGAAAAAAACAAATTATAAATTTCAAATAAATTTATCGAAAAAGTAAAAGACAGGCAGAAAAGAGAGTCTAGCGGAGGCCTAGCGAAAAATTATTTAAAGGCTACAACGAATAACAAATTCCTACAACTGTTCTGTTTTACAAATTACTGAAAAAAAGATTTAAATAATTTAAAGCTACAATAGAGAGAAGCAAGTCTGAGAGCACTGACATGACAAAACGAAATGCGCAAGTTGAAAAGTTGCCGCTAATGATTGGAAAAAATAAATTTAAAAAAAGTAAAAGACGGGTCAAAAAACAAAGTCGAGCGGAGGCCTAGCGTAAAATTAAAAATCATTAAAAAGGCTATAATAAATGACAAATTGCTTACAAATAGGCCTGCATATTTTACATATACAGCTGAAGCGAGTCAGAGAAACCTAGCCAAATGTCTGTGCAAATATAACAAAAAAAAATTGGTGAATAACAAAATCATTTGGAAATTAAAATTTAATTACCAAATTAGTTTCAATTAAATTTTCTGCCATTCACACTGAAAATGGAATGAAAAGTTGCAAAATAATAAAATTAAAGTATGTATAGTGGTCGAAGAACGAATTATGATATAATTTATACGTGCCTAAGCTCAGAAAATTCTGGGCGTGAAGCGACTTAATTATCATATAAAAATTATTGCAAAATGAGCTAACATTGCATTTTGAAAATTAAATTATATAATTAATTTAAATGGAAAAGTGTTCTTTATTATATGATCAATACGCAAAAAATAAAAAAAAAGTTATTCCAACAATCTTGAAAAGTCGGCGGCGGCGTTTTGAGCTGCTCCGACTTAGAGTATAGCACGAATTATCGTGTTCGATCATCTGCTATTCTTAGAATCTTGCCAAAATTCTCTACAAAAAAAATTATCAACAATTTATTCATAATTTTAAATGGTGATCTGTTAAAAAAATTTAAAAATTTCTGTAAAATTAAATACCCGTGAAACTCCTTAACGACTACATATAACGGCATTAAAAAAGAAAAAATCAGCGAACAATTTAATTAATTGCTTATCGTCTTTTTTATGCTGTGGAGGAATGGATGCAATTAAACAACATTTCTGCGAGAATTCATAAAGAATTACAAAGTTTACCAAATTTTGCCTAAAATTGAATAATATTTATTTGGTCTTAAGTTATTTCACCATAACATTTAAATTTTTATGAAAATCAAAACTGTTACAGTTGGTAGATATAACATATTTGTTTAAACTTTAATATAAAAGTTTTTTAATAATATTATAAATGAACGCAGTTCATTTTTGGCTTTTCTAATTAGCCTTTTTAAATTCGATCATAAGCTAGCTGAGAATCCTAATAAAAATTCAATTTGAACAATATTTAAATAATCGTAAACGAAGGAAGAGAGATGAATTATAAACAAGTGACGCCTCAACATTATGGGCATATAAGGCTATGTTGAGATTTATTAACAGAAATGTCCGTTACTCTAACTGAACTCTGGCAAGTAAAATTGGATATATTTCCTGTAGCATAAACAATTTAATATTACCATATTAGACAAAAAATATGTTTTACTATAATTCTGTAATTTTAAGAAACCTATATTAATACAAGGTTTTCAAAATAATGCAAAACAATGATGTTCTTTAAGAATGCTAAAAAAGAAAAAATTTCTAAAAAAAAGGATAGGACGAAAAATAAGTCGAGCGGTGGTCTAGCGAAAAATTAAAAATCAAATCCTTGAAAGGCAATAAAGGTGACAATTTGCCAACAGAGTCGTGCCCGGAAAATGCGTCAGTAGAAAATGCGTCAGTGGAAAATGCGTCAGTGAGACAATATAGACGAGAAAGTCTTGTTGAGTAGGGACATTTCCGGACCAAACTTTTATTTTCGAAATTTAATTTCTTTTTAAAGCAAAATTTTTGAAAAACTAGGACTAGATTAGGCTTAGGGATAATTTTCGGGTTTTTTTTTTTCAAAAATCATTTCTAGGGGTACTTAGAGGCGCTGAACACGAATCTGACCTTCTTTTTGACTAGTTTTGAACCCATAACCCCCAATTCGAAAAAAGCCAACTTTTTAACGAAAATTTTTATTTTCTGAACGTATTGCTTAAGCCTAATGACAGAATTACTCAACAGAAAAAAAAATCGTTTCTAGGATAATTTAGGGCGCTTATTACGAATGTCACCTTCATTTTTCTTAATTTCGAATACTGGACCCGAATTCGTACATTGGCATTATACCCATAATCAATAAGATTTCACTATCAAATTTGGAATCAATCGACAGCTCTCGACGAGACCCTTAGAGTACGGTTTTTCCTAGAGTTCGGATTTTCAAATTTGACAAGGCCGGGCCGGGCTGACTTTTTCAAAAACAGCAAGGTTCCGGGCCCTGCCGCTCTTAACCTTGTCAACTTTGTATTTTCCAAAAAACGCAAGGCCGGGTTGCCGTAAAACTTTGTACCGGGCCCGGCCTTGTCCGAACTCTAGTTTTTCCCCTTTCATTTTTTTTTTAAAAAGGTCTCACTGACGCATTTTCTTGCTTTATTTTTTACAAATACAGCTGGAAAAAAAGAAGATGTAGTAAATAATTTAAAGCGACAAGAGAGACCGAATCACAATTGAAAAAGAAGCAGTGGCCTGCGATGCCCACTGAAAAACGTTCCAAAGCCATCAAGAAATACTTTTATGAAAAATACACAAACATTGTTTAAACTATTGAAAATGACTGAAATAAATAGAAATGAAAGAATTAAAAATAAAGCTTTGACATATTGACACCATAAAAATTGAAAGCATTTGGAATATTAATACGATAAATAAAATGCATATCCAATTATGAATGCAATTTGTTGGGTTGCTCCCTGCAAAGGCTTAAAATGCCAAAAAGGAGAAATTTTAAAATGTGAAATGAATGAAGCTGAAATTCAAAACCATGTTTAGAGAGGTAAAAAGTACAAACTACAAGATTTTAAAAGTGTATTTATTAATGAAAACTTTTAATGTTTAATGAAATATGATGAGTAAATAAATGCAATTTTTTTGATTGCTCATTGCAAAGGCATAAAAATAAGGTTATAGTTTGAGGAAATCAAAAAAAAGTTTGTTAATAAACTCTATTTGCAACCAAAAGTTTCAAAATATTTTGCTATTAAAACAGAATGAAAAGCTTTAAAGTATTCAATGAAAAATTAATAAGTATTTACATAAAAAATGACGAATTTATCAAAATCATAAATAATGCCAGTAAATTAATATTAAAAAAAAGATTTCATTAAAAAAACAATAAGATCTAAAAAGCAAGTAATGTCAGAAATAACGTGTACACTTTTTCATTAAATCAATTACGATAGTATGTATACGTGCTACATAAACATATTATGAATAAAAAAATAATTAATCAAATTAGAAAATCTTCAAATGGCTTATTTTTAAGCTTACATCACATCTACACAGTCCTCTGTTGTCAAGCTAAAAATATTTATAAAAGCAAATGAAATTTATATTAATTTATGAAACCAATAAATATTACAAATTATTTATTGAAACAGAATAACTGCTGCCTGATTGCTACAAGACTCCAATTGCAATCATGGCACAACAACATGATCATTTGCGACAAGAAGCACAAACTGTTGAAGAATGAAAAATAATTAATCCAAAATGATAAAAAATTCAAACACTTCGCAAAATATAAATTCAAGTAATTGAGGTCAACGGCATTGGTGAGAGGCAAAGAACGATTTGAAGGTATTTAATGAACATCGCAGCAACCAGATGTTAAAATAACAATATAAATAGGTGTTTATTGAATTCATTATACTTGAACTACATAGAAAATCTCTATTATCATAAGAACGCAGGAATGATTGCCATGGCTTACAAAATAAAAATTCAGATAAAATTTATATTCTCTAATTGTTAAAAAATTTAACCACATATTTAAATTATTTTTAATTCTGTATTTATATTGTAATTTGATACTTCATTACATCTTTTCGCCTAGTGAAAGACTAAGAGAGAAAAAAATAAAAATGATCCAAAATTAAAAAATGAATTTCTTTAATGCGACCTGAATGTCAAGTGTCTTCTTAACAAAGAATTAATTCTATGGTGACTTTGCAAAATACTCTGCTCTGCTCGGAGATAATAACGTCACTTGAAATTAACTTAGAACATTGGAAACTCTTATTGGTTATGTAAACCTTATATTATTTGTTTATTATTTAAAGAGAAGATGCAATCATGACAAATAAATGTTGTTTTAAATTTATTAAAATATAAATTAGTGTAGAAAAAATTAAAAACTTTTAAAATCAAAAATGCAATTTCTTCAATTTATCTAAAAGACTAACATTGTATACCAATTTCTAAAATTCTGTGAGTCTGTAAACCAAAGATAAAAGTAATTTAAAAAATTTATTTGAATATAAAAACTCTCTTACAAATTAGTCATAAAATGAATAAAGTTTACAATTTAAAAATTAAAATCATAGAAGATACCCGTAGATTTTGCGTCGACTATTTTTAAAATTACAAAAATACTTTAAAAAAAATAAATTGATATTTTATAATATTTTGAATTAATTTAAATATCCACCAAAATTAATAAATAATAGAAAAAAAATGTGTCATAAAAAAGATACTTTAATTCTTGGAACCATGATATCTCTATATAAAATGCATTTTGGTTGACAGCACTGTATATATATAAATAGACGACAACACTGAACAGAGAAGAGAATATAGGTACAAAAATGACTATTATATATAAAGTACATATTGATTAAAAATAATACTCTAGAAAATAGTGAAAATTCAATTTGTTAATTAAAATTAATTTATCCGTGTGAGGAGTCAATTAAAAAAGCAATTTGTTGAAAATAAATGACAATAAATATTGAAAAATGAAAAAATAATGGCTCAAATAATTTAGAAGGAAATGAACTTTTTTAAATAACGATTTGACTAAATTATAACTAGGAAATTCCTCTTAATCCAAAAGACTTTAAGGTGCAACCATGAATTTCACGAGAGTTCATGTCATGATTAAATTTAATAAACTGTATTTGTGATTTACTGAAAAACCAAAAAAACTTTTTCACTAAAATTCATTAAAAGATGCGAAAATGAAGCCAAAAAGCAATTAAAAATGCTACGAAACACACAGATTTAATTATACAAACATTTGATCTATCCATAAATATTTTTGTTTCCTGCTTCACAAAACGAAGAATTAAATAATGTATTCTTCTCAACAAAACTCTTTGAATGCTACTGCATGCATATATGATATTAAAAAAAAAAGAATAATCTGTAAATAATTTAATTAAATTGTAATGCACGGCTGCTATACCGAATATTTCCACCAATTCCCAACTATTTTTTGCTTTTGAATTAAATGAATGAAATTGTCTGGCAAGATAAAAACAATCTCACAATAAGCAATTCAATAATTAATTATTAAAAGATATTAATAAATTATGTGTTTCAATTTACACATTCAGACGATATTTGACGCAGTTTTATAATAATTCAGATGAAAAGCCGTAGAAAACTATACGCATAATTCTTATAAAATTGATCATAGTTTTATAAGGTTCGAGTTCTCTTTTGCAAAAACTTTCTGGCTCCAGAATAATTTATTGTCCAAATTCTGCCTTAAAACCAAATAAATATGTAACATCTTGCAAGTCTCAGTTTATTAATTTATTAAATTATTTTATAAATGAAAATAAATTTTCTAAAATGCCTAAACCAAAAATAGAAACTTTCATTGCTTGTGAACTCACAATTTAAGCGATACTCACAACAAAAATCAGGCTAAGCCGTAACACTTAAGTAAATGTTTTTTTTTAAATTAAAGAAAAAATCCGCTTTATTATTATTGCATTCATTTTAACTCAAAATGCCAATATTCTTCAAACATTACGTACGTTGAAAAACATATCCCATTAACAAAATGTAATATCTCATAATATAAATAAGCTTTCAATAAAAAATGAGAAGTTAAAATGAAGGTTAACTGACTGCAGGTAGAGGTCAAGTTACCTGGTAATATACAAAATTAGCTGAGAGAACAATATGAAAAATTTATAACAACAAACGCACTAATGACTCTTAATAATTAAACGCAAACCCGTGATGAATAAACGAATTGAGTACCCAAACCGACAAAACCGTAACTTTTTAAACGAAAATCAAATAATTATAGACTAAAATCGAAATCACCGGCATTATAAAAGTAACTTCTAATATTAAAAATTATATATTTAAATAACAAAAACAAAACTGTGATGTAACGAAGTTTACAAAAATCAATTGGTCTGCACGATGTCACAGAAAGAAGTCCACTAGGCAGGAATTAAGATTTTTGCTTTTGTAATATTAAAAAAAGTTATATTTATAACAAAATTTTGACGAGGTTAAAATGATTTTTTGCGACTCCTGTCTAAATAATTGTGTTTTTTTCTACTTACCTTTAATAAAAATATAAAAATTAACCAAAAAATTATTAAACAAATTTAATACCACAATTAACTAAAATTTCAATTTCCATACCTGAAAAAAAATAATGAAACCCTAAAAGAATATAAAATGAATAAGCTTTATTATTGCATAGTTCAAATAATAAAGAAAAGTAAAGCACCTGTATTCTTTTTTCATTTTTACACTTCAATTCTACTTGTGCAAATAAATGATTACTTTTTACAATAATTTTATGTCCAATTAAAAAATGGTAAAATAAAATTTTCTTCAAATTACTTAAAAATAAAATATTATTTCTGTTTTATAATTAAATTTGTTTTGACGAATTATTGCTGTGTTCAACTGAAAATTTTGAAAGCAATATTATTATTAATTAAAAAAGTATATTATATATATTATTATACAAGGATTATTGGCATTTTATAATAATAAATATAAATACATAATACAAATTATGAGTAGCAATGAATCTCAATTTAAACCTAAAATATTGCCGAGAGATAAATTGGAATGAAGAACAACTATTATACATCAAATAAATTTAGGCAAAGTTATTTATTTATTTAAAATTAATGCAAAACATCAGGAAAAAGTTCGTACAAATAATCTAAAAGAAAATTCAGAAATTTCAATAGACTTCTGTTATTGATAAACAAAAGAGCCAAAGAAAACCCTAATTTAATTTTATTAATCCAAGCCAAAAAGAGAAATTAAACTTTTTATTTATTTATACAAATCGTTCTAGACTTAAAGCACAAAAGCGAGACGAAATGAAATATTAAATCTAATTTAGTTGCACAATTTTCATTCGGTGCCGCCAATAACACATGAATATTGCACATCGAACATATTCATTCGCTATCAATGCGAGTTAACGGCAATAAAACGAAAGGAACCTGATCAGCCGACTCATAGCGTGATGAACTCACAAAATTTTATACTTTATAAAAATTTAAGTACCTCAAAAACATATTTTGCAATTATTAAAAAAATAAATTTCTCAGCAACTTCAGCATTTCAAATGCAATACCAAAATAAAAATTGGTAAAATACTATAAAATTAAAAAATTAAAAGATATTACCTTAATTAATAAAGAAATAAAAATCTTGGTTAAAGAAACGAAGTATAGTTGTAAAAAAATGAAAAATAAAATAAACTAAAGAAAAAAAACCTAAATGTAATCTAGTCTAAAAATTATAAAATTATTCATAATAATAAAGAGAGCCATACACGGATATAAGCACCATAAAGCATTCATAATTAATCTGCGTCAAAGTGGCTACTAAACTAAAAGCTTTAATGGATTATGCTAATATTCTTTTCTTGCTTATCGGTTGGAGAGTGCCGAATATTCGATCATGATAATTTTTGTTTATAAAACAAAATTAAATTTTTAATTATAACACTAATGTACCGCTTATTAATTCTGAATTTTTTATGAAATTTTCTTCAATACATTTAGAAAAATCATGCAAAATACTTAATTATTACAAATTTTTAATTGATTACATTAAATCAATTTTTTATAGTAAGGAATTACAACATTTATGATAAATCGTCTTTGTCAACAAGATTAAACGAATCAGTAAAAATGGAAGAATAACCTTACGTCGACAGTATATTGAAAATAATCATAAACTTAAGATATTAAATTATTACGAAACTGCGCTAGAGCAAACTAATAAAAGCGAATAAAATTCATTTAGCAACTTCAATGAAGTGCGAAATATTATTATAAATTATTAAAATAAAGGTACCACTTTTTAATTAAATAATTGGTTGGAAGATCTTCGATATAAATAAAAAATAAAAAAGCCATTACGTCATTTTCCTTTTTAAATTAATTATTTACATTATGCTGAAGTTAACATTAAAAATACAAAGTAACAAAAATAAAAGATTTTTCAGGTATTATAATTAATTTTCACGTCCCAAATCTCCAATACCAATAACAAATATAATTACAATTTAAAAATTGACATCATAATATAATTGATGAAGAAGGCAAGCGAAACTGCCAAAAACTAGCCCGAAAATAAATATATGAACAAATTACTAATTAAAACTTTACAGATTGCCTCAAATGTACTCGATTAAGCAAAACTGAGATATTATCAAAATTAACAAAAGTCAATGTTTTAATCAAAATAAAACCAATTCGAAAGAGACTGTTGAAAAAACATGTTTTAATGATTTATCATTCAAAAGTGTATGCAGTAAAACAATTAAAATAAATATGAATAAGCAACGTCACATTACTAAGTGCCGGCAGCAGTAGGAAATAATTTATTAGTATTTTATATTATATATTAAAACCTTGTTAAGTTTAATTAAGTAGTTATAGAAGGAAAATATTAGAAAATTAGCTTCACACAAATATATAAATTCAATAAATATTATATATATAAGTTGAGAAATTATTCTCATCTAAGTAAGTTTAAAGAAACGTAAAAATGCAAATTGCTCCTTATCAAAATTCATTTTCAAATACCATAAATTTTTAGGCCTAAATAAAATTTAAACATTTATAAAGATAAAAAACTAAAAAGTCAGTTTGTTAATGGAGTTAACCTTCCCGAGAAATCTAATCGGGGTTCAAGATATTCTCACCTGCTTCGCTCATGTAAAATTGAATACAAATATTGATTTCAAAATTTATAACCGCTTAAAATTATTTTGATAAAATTTAAATAAAATTCAATTAGCAAATGCTTATATTATTATTATTATTATTATTATCATTTTATTTAATAACTCCGGATGCAACTTAGAATTAGTTTATATAACAAAAAAACAATATCTAGCAATACAAACATCATCCAACCTACCATAAAGTATTATAAAACAAATCGGAAAAATAATTTATATTGTAAGTTTTCAACCAAAATAAAAAATGTTCCAAAATACTTTACCAATAATTTCGCACAAATTAAGGTTAGTCTGCACTACGAAGAGTCCTTTAACTTTAGGAACAAAATCATGCAACAAAAATTTTGCCATTCTCAACATAGTTTATACATTACTGCACCTTTTTTAATGTGAAGAAAATTCCTCTGTTTTATATTGGAAAAAGGTAGTGTCAAAAAATAAACCCATCTACCATCATAAAAAGATCAAAAAGCTTAAAGCAAATAACACAGAAGAAAACTCAATTAGAAAAAACATTAAATTGATGCTTCAAAGCCAAATTCTAGATGTGTAATAATTACCTTGAACAAAAAAAAATATAGTAAACATTTATTTTTAAATTTTGTTGTCTTTTATCTTAATACAACAAATAAAAATATTTTTGTTATAATTAAATTCTTCTTCAACTTTTACCTCAATAAAAAAGGTGAAAAAAAAAATTAAATATTACACGATTAAGAAGGAAATGACAATTTTTTAAAGTACTAATAAAATTGATTATCTATTACAAAATTTAAACCAATTAAATGAAAAATATTGAAGAAAGAACCGACAAAATAATAGATTATAATTCAAATAGCCTTTATAGTTATATGAAACTTTAAAGTGGGTAGTAATCAAAAGATGTTTTACAAAAATACCAAATAAGTGGAAAGAGAATTAATATGTAAATTAAGCAGCAATATTTTAAATAAAGTAAGAGAGTTTTAATCTTATGCAAGACTTTTTTTATCATAATTAATTGCCTTTAGACTGATGGCTAACTAAATAACTTTATTATAACTAACTGTAGATTTAAATAATAAAAATCTGACAATAATTAAGGATACAAAAAACCAACGTAAAATCTCAAGAAAAACACATGCCATTAACGACAGGAGGTTTCAGATGCACTCATACGACTTGGATTCTACAAGCAAATTTTTTTATTTATCTACGAATGCCTAAATCACAATCAGAAAAATAATTTTATTACACATTTTTTTATTTCAACAAATATTATAATTAAATAGAGGTCATAATTAAAATTATAAAAAAACAAATTTAACGATGTTGATATAGACATAACAAATGATGTTAAAAGAATAATTATTTCAGAATATTAAAATCATTATTTTGAAAAAATTAAATAAGAACATTAAAGACTACGATGCTGAATGAAATTCAAAACTTTGTTATAAATTTAGAAATGTTGAATACAAAAAAAACATAAAGAAAAATTAATTAATTTTAATTATGAAAAATTTTGTTTCCCAACGGACGCGAAGTGCGATAAGGAGTTTTTTTGTAAATCTTTTGGAGAATAATAATTTAAAACATTAATTTATTAAAAGCTGAACTTTGTGAATCAAAATTATAATAATTATGGTCTTAACCACAGACAAAGTGAGTTCATTTGTTGAACATCAAAAGTTCAAGTCTACGACGCAGTGAACTAAGCAACGACATGGGAGGCAACGTCCCTTAATAAAGAAAGAAAATATAAAATTTGTAAATTTTATAATTTCTATACCGATTTTTCAGTAGCTTATACTCCGTTGACATAACACAAGCCTTACAAAATTAAGTTATTAAATAGAAAAAAAAACATCTAAAAAAGCAAAACACTCCACTAATCTAAATTTAATTTTTTGCAAAGCACCAAGCCACAGCAAATAATTAAAAGGTTAGAATGGCATTTGTTAATTTAAGTTAAACAATATTTTATTATAAAAAACTTTTCAAAAATGTGACAAATAGGCCTCATATTTATTTATTTAAAACAAACCAAAGCAAAAAAATTCAAAAGCAATCAAATTTTTAAGGAACTAAACAAAAGTTATGATGCACAGCTGTGTTAACAACGCGGTCGCGAGGACGTTTTACCAACTGAAGTGATCAAAGTAAGGCTCATCATTGCCTTAAATAGTCATGATCATAAATTTAATGAATAAAAGACCACCAATAAAAGAATCATTTATAACAATTTTATAAAAAAAAACACTTTAATTAAAATATTCGCGACGCACCGTCGCAAACCAAGAGTCGGATAAATATTTTATTTAATTAAAAGAAAAAATCACTGAAACCCGAGCAACAAAACCCTGCACTCAGAAAGCAAGATTTTATACTAAACTATTGGAATCCGTACAATCTTTTACTTTTAAGATTAAATATAAAATAAAAAGCTAGTAAAAGAAACAATGTAGAGTAAAAAAATGTTTATATGCAAATAAAAAAACAATCCACTAAATGAAAATTAAATAAATTAAACAAAAAAGACACATTCCTATGTCTATGAAATGTCAATTCCAATTCGTCTTAAATAATAACAACAAAATAATACCCAGTACCAAAAGAGCAGAGTTTTGCTTATACTTACTCATAAAATTCAAATTTTGCAGCACAATTAAAAGTCATTTAGATAACAAAAATTTGATATAAAAATACCTTTTTATAAATCTTAAAAATTAAATAGGAATTCTGCTTGAAATTTCCATGAAAATGAGATTAACTAAAGATTTTACTTATTTGTGACGGCTCAATAGAGAACTGAAGATGAGGACCGCGCGCACGTAATCATTTCATTCTTCTTTGAGGTTAAAAAAAATATCTGCAAATCGAAATTTAATTTTTATATACTGAAAATTAAAGTAAAAAACGGCAAATAGCAATAATGATAGAATTGGTAAACAATTTAAATAATTATTGCAAACAATTATATTCTAAGTGGCCTTATTGATCAATTTCACAATTAAACTACACAATTTTAAGCCCAAAGAGAAGAAAAGTTTCTCGGATGGTGTATAAATAAAATGTTACCTTATCTAATGTTTAACCAAAATACTCCGACCTAAAACCGACACAGAGTCCATCTGCTGGTCGCATAAATTAATTAGTTGTAAATATTTTAAATGACAATTTATTATTAAGACACCAGAATCCCATATCATATTTTTATATTAATAAAATTACTAAAATCAATCCATTTACAATAAATCTTTATATAAAAATTATTCATATATTTTATTGTAGATATGATAATAACTAAAAAAAAATTTATTTTCAAAAATTTGTGAAAAATTCATTAAGACGTCCGCAAGAGTAAGCGAATCACAAGAATTTCGACGAACCGCAAAGGGCTTGAACGTTCTGTTCAACTATAAGAATATTGGTTTACTTATTGAAAATAATCAACTAAACAAAATATATTCAGTTAAATGAAACATTAAAAAAAGATTTATGAGTAGACTCGATTTTTTTTACAAAATATATAAAAACCATAAGATACTGCATTCAAATAATTCCCTAAAAATATTACAAAGTAAATGATTAAAATAAGATACAAAATGCAACAATGGGAAAAAGAAAAATTAAAAATAAACTAATAACAATCATGGCAAAAAATTTCACCCGCAACGACAATTTTCGGCGACCCTCAGCAAAGTAGAAGAAAACTTGATGGAGAAATAAAACAGGCTTTACAATTTTGCCCAGTCCTATTACATCATTAATAATTAAACCAAAAATATTTTTTGGTGCAAAATTTATAATTGCGAAAATTATAATAATAAATATTATTGCTGATAAAATAATAAAAATGCAACAAGGAATGATCAACAATATGCACAGCAGTCATGTAAAGGATGTGTAACCAAGTGATTAAGACCAAAAAGGAAAGAGTAAGTGAGACAGATAGTATTGCAAAAAAAGAAAATAAAAAACATATTAAGAGAATAAACCTAAATGTGAACCGGTATGCCTAATTCAAAATGAAGTTAAAAAGATTTTTTAACAATTTATAAATGAATCTACCATAATATTAAAACTACCTTTTAAATGTAGATATTTGTATTAATTCAGAAATAATTAAAATAAAACGATGCAAATCTTAGACCGAAAAATTTGTGAGCATCGTTAATTAAATGTAAGCTATATGTACAGATTTTACTATTTTTCAATTTATAAAGATCTGCAATATAATATTTAATATCAGCTAATAAGTTCATCTTTTAAAACATATAGTAAAATTTACTTCCAATTTCTATCAAAGAATATAGTTAAAAATACATTCATTTAATAAAAGTTAAATATTAAAAGTACATTTTAAGTAGATACATGTAATATTTCAGATAATATAAATTAAAATGATACAAATCTTTGACCAAAAAAATATTTTAATTTAAAATGGTTCCGGTGAAGAAAACACAAGGAAACAACCACGACAAGCCATGAAGCAACTGTGGAAATGGCATAATACATGCCAAAAATAAAATTAATGTGATAAATTAATTTAAAAGTAACGAGTCTGCAAACTCATCACTGTTTGTTGGTATTTATATGCCGATATTGAAAATTTACAACATATCAATTTAAGCCAAATTGTTATGGAACGTAAAAAAAAATCACGTTTTTAAATATTCATAAAATGAAAGAATGTTTATTTAATTGAAACTAATAATTTTAATAATTAATATTCAAATGTAAAAATATCCAAATAAATAGTTGAAAAGGAAATTTAATTATTTGTTCTTCCGCTACTTCCACAAGTATTCTTTCAACACGGAATTAATTTTTATAATTTCAAAAAAGATTTAAAATAAAGGATTAAATATATCAAACGAACTATGTATTTGTCAACAACAGGATAAACAGGAAGAAGACGCCAGCAGCAAAAAAGAAAAAACCAAAAGCAAAGATCGGCATGAGAATTCAACGTATATATAATCCATTCTTCTTACATTATCAAGAGTCTTAGCATTAAACATAAAAAGTAAAATTAAAAACAAAAAATTTCATAAATTAATTATCCTATCGAAAAAATACTATAATTTTCAGTTTAATATATGCTTTAGAGAATAGTCGCCACAAAATTAAATAAACTTTACATTTATTTGTAGCAAAATCTAAAATAAACGAAGATTATAAATAAGTCGAATTCGCGTAAATTATATGACGCCGCAACCTAAATTTTCATCTTTAATAAAAATATTAAAAAAATTTTATAGTCAAATTATTAATTTAAAAAATAAAATTAAATGAATTATTCAAAATAAGTCAGTCAAAAAAAAATAGAAAAGAATAAAACAACGGCTAAAGCGAGGAAGCCATAACACAGTCATCAATTAATAGGTCACAGATAAAAATAACAACTTAACGGATGCCAATTTTGAAGTACATTTGCTTGGTCTCTGGTAAAATGAAAGCAAATACTTTATTAAATAAAAAATTTTTTTGAACCAAGCTAACGGAAAAAGTATAAGGATTAGTAATCTAATAAATTAAAAAATATACAATTATGTATTAAGTATAGATGTGAAAAGATCCACTATATACCTTGGTAAAAGAAAATAATTAAATTAAAATTCTAATTTAAATAAACAGTACAAACAATGTCGTTCAAATAAATAAAGCCACGGAATTTAAATATAATCTTGCCAAAATTGACTAAAAAGCGAAAGCAAAACTTTTTATACTAAACCAAACTTTGTTAACAAAATCAAAAACAAGGTATTCTAAATTACATTAACAATATAAAATTCAATTGAAAATTAAATGATTATAACTGATTAATGCTTTATAATTAAAATAAAAATTAATTTAAGATAACAAAATTTGCAAATTGGAAATTATTTCAAAGAGGTCAATTAAAAAAGTTATTAAATATCGTTCTCTTATGTTATCAGAAATTATTATTATTATCTTATTTCTTCTCAAAGATAAAAAAAGTAAAAAAAATAAAATTTAGAGGAACAGTTATTTAGTTTATTTAAAAATATTTAAATTAAAATTGACTTTTTAATTAATAGCTATTACGTAAAATCTTTATTGACAAAATAAATACTCCTAGTAATTTCATTTTCATTTTATAACAAGCCAAGACTAGGAGTGATTCAAAAATTGCTTACATGCAAAGATTGATTTCAAAACCGAAATAGAAAAATTAATAAACAAGAAAAACTTTCACAATGATTTTTGTCAATTTAAATAAACAAGGTATACACAATAAA
>JAKKIK010001444.1:0-16327 GCA_024500135.1 Heterodera carotae | reverse complement strand
GGGGAGAAGGGGAGAGGTGGGGGGGTGGAAAACGAGGGGGGGGGGGGGGAGGAACAAATGGGGAGGGGGGTGGAAAAAACGAAGGGGAGGGGGTAGACCGAATGGATGATGGGATGGACAGTATCGGAGGAGTAGGAGAAATGTGGAATGGGTGGAAGAATTGATAAACATATTTAGTGAATTTTCACTCGTTTTTTTTGTTTAACAAAGAATGCAGAAAGGGAATTGGACGTTGCGCCGGGATTTGGCCTGGATATCATCGGTGGTCAAAATTCCCAATCTCTTTCATTTTGTCCCGGGAAAAAATTGAAAGGGATTAAAATTAAAATGTGTTATTTTTGGCGTGTAAAGCCAAAATTTCATGTACAAAATGTATTTAATTTAATTTTTGTGTCCTGTGGGTGATGAAATTTTTGTTGACAGCGCCGATAATCCGACTAAAAAGTGATCAAAGCGGCGGTAGGGGGGGGGGGGGGAGAGAAGGGGCTGGCTTTTCTCGCCAGCCGAACAGATCAATCAGATTAGCACCAGCAGCAACAGGCAATGAATTAATGGGATTTTATTGCTGGAACTTTGCTGGAGGCTTCGAAAAAATTTTCGGAAGCAAAAAAAGCAAATATTTGCGTGGGGGGGGGAGGGGAGGAAAGGAGGGAATGTGCGAGGATAGGACATAACGCACTTCATAAATTGTATGGGACGACGACGACGCGAGAGACCAACAACAACACAACCGCCGACGGGGGTGGGACTGATTAGTGGTGGGTATGAGAATGAATGTGAATGATGGTGATGATCGTCGCACCCCGCCACCCCCCCCCCCCCACTTGGATCATCGACTTTTCTGTTTCCCCTCACACCAATACCCACCACCTTACTCACTCCCCCCCACCAATCTCTCCCACTCCATAGCCCACCTCCCCTACTCACTCCCCCCCCCCCCCCCCCCCCCCCCCCCCCCCCCCACCCCCCCCCCCCCCCCCCCCCCCCCCCCCCCCCTACTCCCCCCCCCCCCCCCCCCCCCCCCCCTGCTGCCAGTCCCCCCACCCCCCTCCACGCCCCACATAGGTACTCAGCCACCCTATCCCACTCCCCTACATTTCCCTCTCCTCCACTGCTCTTGTCCCCCACCCCAATCCAGTCCCATACCCCACCACACTCCCCCTCTACTCCATGGCCACCCCTCCTACGGTTCTGCTGCACTAAGTATGCACACAAATGAATATTATACATATAAATCGACAAAGGTAAGGTACACATATTTCATTCCCCTTCCTCCAAAACAATGTTCGTTCGTAAACCCAGCGACGACCGCCTCCGTCGCCACCCCTCCCCCCGACACATTCCTTCTTTTTGGGGTGATATTTGCATCATCACCGCCACTGCCGCAAGTAAAGTATCATTCAAATCCAATCTCTCTCTCATAGCAAATGTTTCATTTACATTTATGCATAATGTAAGAAGAGAGAGGCTGTCTGCTGCTAGACGAAGGTGAAAATGCGCCGTGCCAACAACAGAAGAAGATTAATATGATTGGGATCATCAATAAAAGGAGGGGCTCTCCTCAACCAATCAATATCAATATGACCTTTGTCCACTTTATTTTGTACATTGCTAATTGATCCCATGCTTGAGATGGAATTAAGCCGAGCCGATACGTAGAGATCGGACTGGATCTGGATCCAGACCTGGATTTTCCTGGATCCAGATCCAGAATACAGGTTTTTTCTAAAAAAATGTCTGTATCTGGATCCAGGTCAAATCTGTATTTTTAATCCAGGAAATACAGGTACAGGTCAATTCCGAAATACAGATACAGATACAGATCCAGGTTTTTTCAAAATTCCGATCTCTACCGATACGATCAAATTTTGGCCGGGGAAGAGGCCAAAAATGGCTAGGATCCGGGTCGGGAAAGACGAAGTCCGAAGACAATGCCGTAAGGTGCTTTGTAATCCATGCAAAGCTATGGTCATGAGGAAGCCTGATTCACTTTAATGCTGTCATAAATGAAAATGGATAGAGTCAATCGACGGAAGAATGAGGGCACACATCGGCGGTCTGATCAGAAGCGGCAATAAGGCAGAAATTTGCCGGACCACACAATTTTGACGCGGTCGCCTCGTTCGGAGTCCTCCTCTCGTTGCACGTCCACTTTGAAGTCGATGGCACTCATTATACCGTCACCGAATTCCTCGTGGATCAGCTCCTTCAGTGCAGGCCCATACACACTGAGCACCTGCAGGGCGAGAGGGGATATAAAGTTTTGGGGCAGATTACAGCGTTTTCCCATATTAGAGCCCCCGGGGCTCTACTTTTCAAACCACCGAAGGGTGGAGGGTGGCTTTATTAGAGGGGGCTGTAATACAGGAAAATGTTATGATCATAACCGGCATACTTTACCTCGTTGAAACGGTAGAGAAGCGGATCAGAGGGCGGCATTGTTGAGCCTTTCGATGGCGCCGTTTGGAGCCAAAGTTTGGCGACGGATGGGAGTTGGAAAATTCGAGCCTTTAAAATTTTGAAAGTGCATTTGTCAGTAGATATCCCAAAGCCAATTTCTCCGAACCCGAGTCCGGGCTAAACCCTTCCGGTGAACCCTTGCCATCTAATTTGTTGGGAGTGTATCAGAGTCCTGGTTAGGGTTTAACCCTAATTTAAACCACTGCCCACCCCTTCGCAGACACCGACCACTTTTTCCGCCTCCTGCTCGTTCATTTGCATTTGGCCTAGACAGGCCGCAGTTGTCCACTCTTTGCTGAGCCCAATGGCAATTGCCACGTCCGCCCAGCGAAAGCGCAAGCGAACTTTTTGTTCCAAAATTAGTTGGATCACATCAGCGCGCGAGTTGATTGGACGGGCAACATCTGGTGGAGGAGGCGGAGGAGGAGAAGCATCGACGGAAGATTGCGGCAGTGCGTACAAAATGCCATCGTTTCCGGCGAGAATGCCATCGTTTCCGGCGAGAATGCCGTCATTGCCGGCGAGAATGCCGTCATTGCCGGCGGGAATGCCGTCATTTCCGGCAAGAATGCCGTCGTCGCTGGTCTCCATCAATTGGTTGTGCAATTGATTAACTGTAATGTTAAATCAGCTCGCTGGACAGTTAAAATGCCGTAGGGGAAGGGGGGGATTAAATCCATTAATGGGCCTATGGTAGATCAGTGGAAGCGATGCTGTTCCCACGGATATTGGGGCAAAGGTCGTGGCTTCAATTTAGAGGATAATTGAACGGTTTCGATGGTAATTCTCTGACATGTACTGCTTGCTCGGCTTGGTGTTTTTTTAAGCGCCTTGAGTTTTCTTTTCACCAATGATACATTTAAAAGTATTAGCCAATCGACTGCTGCTCTTTTTTTCGATGCTTTTCGTCCATCACCTGCACTTTTTTTTCATACACACCCAAAACAACAATCAATCATTGGCGCTTGTTTTTGCCTATGCTGTTGGTGAGAAAATTCCTTGCAAAAAAAATAATTTTGAATGTTTAAAACACAATGCCAAACTTAATTTTTTTTTAAATAATTTTAATAGAGATCGAAAAAACCCAGAAGCCTTGGATTGGTATAAACTAATTTATTTTTTAGGAGAAGTCTAGTGGAGGGAAAAATCTACGAATAAAGTTATAACCCAGACTTGGACTGTCCCCGAATCGGAATTGACAATTATATTGCCCTTTTTTTGTACCTTCGCTGGTTATGCCGACAAATTTATTGACCAATCCTTCTACTCGCATTCTTTGTTTGTTCCTGTTGCCTTCCAACTCGGCAAATTTAGCATGAAAATCAGTGTTTTTGTGTCGCGCATTCAGATGGTAGACAAGTCCTGATTTTGTTATACAAAATAAGATTTAGGATTGTCAACTTTTCTGGTTATGTTAACGTTACCTGTCGTTGAATGATTTTTTGTTGCAATTCGGAATTTTTTTTCGTTGTTTTCCTTACAGATTGCACACTCAGCCTCTTCTCTTCCTTCAATTTTTGTATACAGACCAAGTTGCCAAATGATAGCAGGCATTACATGTAGAATTTATGCTTACAAATTTAGAAAATATAATTAGAGAGGTCGCGGCGGACAAATGTCAACCTAAACAATTAATTGAATACAATAAAAACCAATAAATTGGTACAAAATGTAAAAGTTGTGAACGAAATACAGACACGGACACGTAAAAATGTTATATTAGAATGAGAGCCGAAAAATTGTTGAAACCAATAATTGTTCTTGACGACTAACCAATAATTAAATCGATCGAGCGCTTTATTGGTGTTATTTAGAGAGAGGAAAACCGGACTAACCAATAATTGGGTCTTATTTTCAACCAATAAAATTGGAAGCGATAATTGCTAATGCTTAGAGACCAAATAAACCAAATAATTGATCAATAAACAACCAATTAATTGATCAATTTATTGCTCTGGCTGTTAGAGAGTTGGGCGATTCATAATGCCAAAAAAAAAACATTTAAAATTTAATAAAAAGAATTTTAATTAAAAAAAAAAATTTTCTTAATGCAAAAAGCATGAGGCCCCAGCCCGGGCATGTAACGAAGGGCAGGGGAGCTACACTGGTACTGAAGCTCCCTACCCCGAAAAGAAAATTAAAAAATTTTTCTCCAACAAAAGGAAGGAAAATTAAAAGGAAAAGGCGTCGGGGCCGCCTCGACTAGGTGAGAAAAAGTTTTTTTTCTACCTAGTAAGTTTTTTTTCTACCTAGTCCCTCACCGCGAAATCTTCGGCTTGTTAAGAGCCTACTCCATGTTTTGCATAAAAACTATTTTTTAGGCAATTTTTAAAATATTATTTTGTGTTTGAAGAACTTTATATTTGATGCTGCTGAACAACGCAACAAACCCGACGAGGAAAACGCCGTCAACTTCTGTGAGTTTGCACTGTTTTTTTTTTGTAGCATAAGTATTCAAACCTCGGACCCGAATTCGAATGTACAAATCCTTTCGTCGAAGAATGAGTAATCTCATTAGTCTTCTATTCCTGGGAGTACTTTTCTCGGGTCTCATGGTGAAAAGTGTGAAAAGCCCAAATGTTTTTTAATGTCTTTTTTTCTTTTTCTTTTTTACAAATAGACACTTTGTCTCTTTCTTTGTTTCTGCTTCTTGGTTTACCTCATAAAAAGTCTGCGGGTGGCGTCCTCCTCGAATAGTGGCAGAGAGCAGCAAAAAGCACCCCAAGCTTTGTCCCAAAAAAAGTGCCGCGCTTCCATTTGTTGGAACTTCCCCGCCGCTTTCCAATTTTATGCCGCCAACCCAAAAAAAAAGAAGCAAATAAGGTCAACAAAATGACGTGCGAAGCAGTAAAAACCTCAGATAATTCTTTGGAGCCTTAATGTCACAGTTTTGGCATTTTTTTTTTTGTTTCATCGTTCATATCTTTGTTGACCTTTTATTGGCGACACACTACATAGAGAAGTGCCCAAATTTCCTTCACATCTCTTTTTCGTTCATAATTTTGCGCTCCATTCATTTTTTACGCCTGGTATATATTTTTGCAGTTTTATGTGTTGCATTTTTTACCCATTTTGCCGTTTTTTTTTGCCGCGGTTTGATCGCCCTTTTTAGAGGGTTGATGGAGTTTTTGTATTTGTTCAGCCAGCAGCATTTGCATTGTAAAATAAAACAACATACGGGTGTATTGTGTGCTCATTCGTCATTCATTTTCTCCAGTAGCGTTGCCGGTTTGGGAACAAAGGGTGAAGGGCATTCATCACATTCATTAATCACGCGGGTCATTCCCTCCCCATCCATTCATATTCGTCCCGCCCGCTGCCCCCACTTTTCTTGCTTATCGCTCCCCCATCGACGACGGCGTTGAGGGGAAGAAAGCAAACAAACACTAACCGCCGCCACTTTTGCCACCACACAACAATTACTACACACACACTAAACTATCCGCCCATTGATCGCGTTCTGCTGCTGTCCTCTACTCTCGTCCCCCCCCCCCCTCTCTCTCTCTCTCTCTCTCTCTCTCTCTTTCTCGTTTAGAAAGTAATGTTATCGGACTAATGGTGCTGCTGTTGCTGACCTTTCCTCCTTCGCTTCCCTCCTCGGTTTGCCTCCCTCTCCCACCCATTCATTCATTTTGTTGATCGAGACACCTTTCTCTCTATCTCAATTTCGCCCCAAAAATAGGCCTTGCCGGGGGGAGTAAAAACTCGACCCAAACCCCGCCGAGAGAGAGACAGGGTGAATCACCAACAAGTAGCCTTAACAAGACCAACCAAGTGTTCGCTGAACGGCGCCGTTCAGTGGTAGTGCGATGCGCTCAATAAAACCAACCACGGACAATGAACATGAATGGATCCGTTTCATTACTGCCCAACATCGGCCCATCATTATTTCAATTCAAAAAAGTAGGTGTCCCCTCGGCGACACTACGACTATTCATCGTCGCCCGGGGCCGAGACAACTGGCGGAATTTTCCCGGCTTTGAAAAGTACCAGGGTGGTTCGGGTCAAAACAAGAGTTTAATCTTGTCGCGGATCTCTGTAATTTTGCTCCCACATGTTTTCCCATTCCCACGGCAATGCGACAAACAAATCCCCTCTAATCACATTGCTCCTTAGGCCGCCTCCGTGTAGATAAATATAAACAACAAATGCTCTCTCTGTAAAATTTCACTGTCACGTTTTTTTTATCAGTATTCCCTCCAATTCTATTAATTAATTGCCTCGTCCCAAATTTGTGCTTTTGCCTCACTCATTTTTGTCCCAACGAATTGCCCTCCCAAATAATGTTAAATTCATCGGCCGACAAATACAATGCCTTTAACACGGACAAATTGTTGGCTAACCGAGCCCAACGGCTTGTTTCGATGAGTGAAGTAATTAATGTGGGTGAGGGTTGGCATTTTTTTGTGAATTAAAACAATTTTTTTTTGGATTTTAAACCGCTCCCAAAATTTCAGAGTTCTGAGGAATGGAAAACATCAACGAAGCGCGAGACGTATGTGCTGCTTGAGCAGGAGTTGAACAAATTGCTCAGCACTTCGCCTCCTGAGAAGTTGGAGGTGTGCCGCGTTTTTTATTCATTTACCACTGTCCGGCAGGGATCCCGGGGTTTCGGCCGGCAGGCCTCTTTTTTAATTAACCGAGTCCCCGGTTCTTGAATTTGCCGTTCATTTTTCTTTACAATTCGCAACCACGCACTTATTTTTCAGTACTGGAAGAAGGAGTTCGGCAATTATCTGACGCTCTTTGCTCGGTTACTTATTTATTAAATTATCCGCTAATATCTTCTGTTTTATTGCAGTTTCTTGCGCGCGAAATCTACCGTCGAATGGTCCAAGATTGAGCCGTTGCCCGCAGGGGCCATCGTTCCGTATGCTCAGGTAGGAAATGGCAGAGATCGGTGGATTTTTAGAAATGGGGAATGGGATTAATCTCCGGAAAATACTTGTCCGGGAATTATTCAAGATATTAATCCCGGTTCCTTTTTCAAAAAAGGGTCTTCATTGACCCAGCATTTCCTGGATTAAAATCCCGTATTTATCTTATTTAAAAAACAGTGGAAATTTCTTGTTACTCCCTTTTCAGCTTCAACCGACGCCCCGGGAGCACATTCGGGAACTGCTCAACGGACTGATTGTGGTGAAGTTGAACGGCGGACTTGGCACTTCAATGGGCTGCAAGGGGCCCAAGTCGATCATTTCGGTGCGCAACGAGTTGACCTTCTTGGACTTGACGCTGCAACAGATCCAGGTCCGTTTGCCGTCCGAATTACTTAGAGAGCAAAGTGTGTCGCGGTTATTTTCTATAAATAGGGCTTGACTGTCATCCAAAATATATAAATTTTACCACTTCGCAACATTTAAAAATTAATTTTTCCAAATTATTCACCCCGCAGAGTTTGAACCGGGAATTTGACGTCAGTGTGCCGCTGGTGCTGATGAACTCGTTCAACACTGACGACGACACTCAGAAACTGCTCAAAAAGTACACAAACGTCCGGGTTGAGGTACATTACATTCATTGTTTATGTCAAAGAATGCGCACTCTTTTCCAATTCAGGTGCACTCTTTTGCGCAGTCAAGGTTATTTATTTTTTGATTGGAGCTGGAAAAAACGTCACCGCCGAAAAAAATGCCGCCGCCAGCCGAAACGCTGCCGGACAAGATCCTTAGCTTTGTTTTGGTCGGCGGCGTTTTTCGGCGGTGCGGCATTTCGGCGGCGGCGTTTTTGATTTTGGGTGCACCGTTTTTTGGCACCACATTTTGTCGCCGGGCGGGGCACTTACCACAGGGATATGACTCGTCCCGAAAACAACGAGAGCGAAAGTTTGTCGAGAGTCCCAAAAATGAACTGAGTCGATTCCAAGGGAGGTAAGCCCGTATCCAGAAAAAATTTTGGGGTGGGGGGAATGGTATAAAAAGCAAATTTTTTGCAATGCTAACATCTTTGTGTGCAGATACCCACGCATTGACCGCGAGTCATTTGTGCCAATTGCGAAGAATTTAAAGGACATGGACTTGGAATGGTCGGTCGGTTGAGTCCCATGGGATTTGTGTATTTATTTTCTGAGCCCCACCCCCGGGCCTTATAACTGACGTAAGACAATCCATCCATCGTTCAGCTGGTACCCGCCCGGCCACGGCAATTTCTACGAGTCCCTGGTCATCTCCGGCCTTTTGGACAAGTTCCTGCAGCAAGGGAAAAAGGTGCGCGAATTATCATTTGAATGTGTTGGCGACTTTTGGTGAAATTATACGTGCTTTTACCGACACCCGAAATTTTCCGATTAGTATTTTTTCATGATTAATTAATTTTTTGCATTATTTAGCATGTGTTCCTCTCCAACATTGACAATTTGGGCGCAACCGTCGACCCGAACATTCTCGTAATTGTTCATTCTTTATTCTTGGTTAATTAACCCTAAATTTTAGAATTACATGGTGGCCAGGAAGGTAATTAGAAAATCGTTAAAAAATAATTCTATTTTATTTTTTTCGCTGTTCTCAGGCAGAATTCATTATGGAGGTGACTGACAAAACGCGCGCTGATGTCAAGGGCGGCACACTGATCGAATACGAGGGCAAACTGATGCTGCTGGAGATTGCGCAAGTGCCTGACGACTATGTGGACGAGTTCAAGAGTGTCAGCAAGTTCAGGTTGGAGGCGGCAAATTTAAAGTCCCATTTTTCGTGTGGGCGTGGCAATGGCAATTTTGGCATACCATGCCTGTTAACATTCGGCGTAACCATTCTAGGGAAAAGCGGGAGGCAGCTTCCTCTACCTGATTCTGATCCGAATTAGGGTTAATGCCATCGCGAAGACCCGAAAATTTTCTCGATGTTAGAACAAAAGTGACAGGAAAGTTTAACACCGAATGTCCGAATCGCTTCCAATAATGTCACCTTTGTTTCGGAATTCATTTCGACAAATTTGTCTTATTGTTTGACCATTTGTCAAGGATCTTCAACACCAACAATCTGTGGGCTGAGCTGGAAGCAATCAAACGGGTGGTGCTGAACCGGGAGCTGAACATGGAGGTGATCGTCAACCCCAAGCATTTGGACCGCGGTGTGGACGTGCTGCAGCTTGAGACGGCAGCTGGCGCGGCCTGCAAATGCTTTCGTGGTGCCTGTGGTAAATTTTTTCCCGTTTTTTTTTGAATTTACTATGTTGACTTTTAAGGCATCAATGTTCCCCGGTCGCGCTTCCTTCCGGTGAAGGTGAGAGAATAAACATGCGCTTAATTTCCTGATCACCATTATACAAATTTCGTATGGGTCTAACTCACCCCCTCCCCTCCCGAATTGCTTCTCTACTATTTTCAACGGGTCCACAGATTCCTAGCTTTGGTCGAGAAAAATCGCAAATTTGATCAACAATTAAAAATGGCTCTTTTTTGGGATTTGTTGCAACATTTTTGCTCTCTTTTATCTGTTTTTATTTTGCAGAAGACGTCCGACTTGCTGTTGCTGCAGAGCAACCTGTACGACATTGAGAATGGGAACGTGACGCTCAGCACGCTGCGCTCCTTTCCCACTACGCCGTTGGTGCGCGCGCATTAATTTTCATTGCACCCACCGCTTTTATAGAAGCCCCTCCTAACCCCAGGAGTATGTCAAGAATATAAGCCCCCCCCCCTCATTTTCAACAGGTCAAATTGGGCAGCAGCTTCGACAAGGTCAAGGAGTTTGTGAAGCGCTTCCAGGGCATCCCCGACCTGCTCGAGCTTGACCATTTGACAGTGTCCGGCGATGTGTGGTTTGGCCGGGACGTAACGCTTAAGGTACAACAATTCTACCCCAGGATAAGTTTGTCATTTTATCCAAACTTCTTCCAATTCCCCTCACATTTGATTGATTGTTTAACTTTCCCCCCTTTATTAAAGGGAACGGTGATCATAATTGCAAACCATGGAGACAGGATTGTAAGTGTCAGATGAAGAATGCCTTTTATGTCCTTTCATTTTTTACAGGACATTCCGGCTGGCACCATCCTTGAAAATGTATTACCACAATTTTTTTTTTGGCATACAAAATACAATTCGTTGTTTTTTTAAAGAAAATCGTCTCTGGGAACCTGCGCATTCTTGACCATTGAGCAGTGAGCTCTGCTTGTGCATTTAATTGTGGCACTGTGTTTGAGAGATGAATGACCAAATGATAGACAACAATAAAAATCTTATTTATGCCTCATTTTTGTTCTTAAATTTCTAATTTTCGCATTTTAATAAATAATTACTTAATTGATTCATGCAAATGGTATTTCAAAGGCAATAGAATCAGCGATCGCCCGGCTTCACAGTAAATATTTGTTTTCACTATTGGTCCACTGGACGGAGTTCATTTCATTTTTAAAAATTACTTTTTTGGCAAAATGTTTTAGCGTATAAATCAAAAATGATGATTTAAAAAATTTCCATTTGTGTCTTTTACCTAACAAATAAGCCCTGTAAATAATTTTTTGGTACTTATATAGGAGAGGGCGCTAATATTTTTAATTTTTTTAACTCAATAAAACAGCTTCCAGTGTGTTATCGGGGTCGCTGATCACGAATATGACAACCTTTTCACTCAATTTCGAACCCCGGATCCAAATTCGAATCAAAAGTCGAAAACTTAAAAAAAAAATTTAAATAAATTTGTCTCAAACTCACTTAAAAGAGTGAAAATTGTCACTAATGGTTGTTGCTCTCGTGTATTTGAAGTAATTCATAGGTTTGAATGAGTTGAGACAAAAAATGATTTTTAATTTTTTTTTGAATTTTCGACTTTTGGTTCGAATTCGGGTCCGGTCTTAGAAAATAGGCGAATTGGATGTCGGATTCGGGTTCTGCGATCCGAAGAATCCCCCAGAAATTGTTTTTATGACTTTTTAAAATTTGAATTTTTTTCATAAATGGGGAGATAACAAACTGCATTATTACCAAAATTGGTTTTTTCGTTCGAATTTGGATCCGGGGTTCGAAATTGAGTGAAACGGTTGTCATATTCGTGATCAGCGACCCCGATAACATCTGAAAACACGTTTTATTGAGTTAAAAAAAATTGAAAAATTTAGCGCCCTCTCCTATATAAGTACCAATTTTTTTTGTTTCGATTCAATTACAGCCTACCTATTCTTTCTTGGTCGACAATTATCTACAGAAAATGTCTTCGCAAAGAGTGGAAAACTATTTGAGGGATCAAACGCTCTCCGACAATCCGTTGATCGCTGAGGGTTTTCAAGTTTTCATGAATCTTTACCTCAACAAGTGAGTGAGCCCCAATTCGTTGGTGAGTACATGCATCTGGGATGGACGCGGGTGCCGAAAAAAGTGAGAATTTCATACCCAAATGGGTCCCCGGAATCCGAACCCACCCCGGCTGGTATATATATTGTTTTTGTTTCAGCGTTGCGTTTTTTTCAGGCTTTGGAATCAACTTTCGACTGAAGCGAGCAACTTGTTGCGCAACAATGAATTTGTTTTGGCAGTCAATTTACACCAATTTTATGAGGTTTGCCTCTATTCCTGGGGTTTTGGTCCCTTCATTTTTCTATGGGTGGTGCCACCTATTTTGGAAAAATTGGCTTGAAACGAGACTTTTTTGTCCCCCAAGGATTTCGTCAAAGATTTTGAACGTCGCATTGAACCGTTGCAATTAATTGAGCTGATTACGCCAATTGCAGAAAACATTTTCCAAAAAGGTCGTCTTTATCATACAAAATAAGTGAAGATATTCTTGAAAATTGACAGACAGACAAATGGCCTACGACTTTCTGGACAATTTCGACAAGGTTGTCAAGCAGGACAAGCGCGCGACCGTCCGACTTCAGGCCAGCAAAATTCAACTTCGCCTCAAGGACAAGCCGACAGCCAGCGCGCTCAAGTGCAGTGACCTGACATTAGTCCGGGTAACGAACATTAGTTATAACAGAAAACGATCGGGTCAGGCATGGCTATGGTTCTATCTGGGTGGGTTAATGAACCGAATTCTATCCTGATCATGAATGGGTTTGGGTATACGATCACTGGACTTGATTCGGATGGACCTATGAACTGAGATCCCATCACGCCTGGTGGCAAGTCGATTGTACTTTCCCTAAGAGTAAACAGGACCGCTGATTACCATTTGGATTTTTGATACAAATGCGCACACATTCCATTACACATTTGGTGTTCATTTCTTGCAGAAAATGTTAGAGGAGACCAAGGCAACTGTTGACGAGCTGATCATTGTTGGTCCGGTCCATGCTGCGTACTATGGTTGCTCGGCGGAATACCAGTACCAGATGGGCGACCACAACCGTTACTATGAAGAGGTGCGGGCAAACATGCCAAGGATATAACCGTATGAAAAAACGCCTAGCCCAAAGGAGTGGGTATTCAGGATCTGGATAATTCTGAATTCCTTTACTTTCTAGAACCATATTTATTCGATATTTGAGCACCTGATTTTATTAGTGAATGCTTTCTTGATGTTTATTGTACATTTAGGCCCTGCATTATCTCGGCTGTGAGGACATCCATGTGAAACTGAACAGTGAACAAAGGCAACGGCAAGCGGAGAAGCTCTGCCTGTCCGCACTGCTTGGCGAGAACGTGTACAACTTTGGCGAGCTGGTCAGTCAGTCATTCACTTGTAATTGTGCATTCGTACAAAACGTGGACCACGGGCGATAACTTTTTCCTATGCTAACCCTACAATTGGTTTCTTAACGTCGTGCCCGATCTCAAAACTGCATCTTCCCTTCCATGCAGTCATTGTTGATTAAACACATTTCTTTCCCGAATAAATTTTCTGGCTTTTCAGTTGGCACACCCAATTTTGGATTCACTTTCTGGCACGCCAAAGGCGTGGCTCAACGAACTGCTGAACGCGGTGAACGCCGGCAATTGGGACGGATTTTTGAAGGTCGCTGCCGCACCAAAATTTCTCATTATTATCCCCATCATAATGTTTTTAAATTTATTTATTCAAAAATTCATTTAGCACAAACAAAAACTGGTCGCCGAATACGCGGAGGCGGCACAAAAAATTGCTGCGTTGGAACAGAAATTGCGGCTCCAGTGCTTGGTTGAGGTCGGTTGGGGTAAATGTCCTAAAATTTTCGGAGTCCTCCAAACGTAATAAAGGATGGATTTTGTAGACAATTTGTGTAATATTCGTTGCATTCATTTGAGATGGCACATCGACTGCCGGCCCAGCGTCGTGACCTCACTTTTGGGGACATTGCTCGTGTGGTTCGAGTTGAGGAGGACACGGCGGAACTGTTGGTGATGAAGGCGGTGGCCAACCGACTTATCGATGCCAAAATTGATGAACCGTCACGCGTGGTCAACGTCAGCTGGGTGCAGCCGCGTGTGCTTTCCATTGAACAGGTTGGTGATGAGCTAGGTAGCCACGCCACCACCAGGATGGTGTGCCGGATCGAAGCCGGGAAAATCGTCACCGATGGCCTTAGCAGTTCGAGGAGTGTTAAATCGCTTGCTTGATTTTCTTGGTTAATACCGCAACATTTTAATGCGTTTTATCACGGAATTCACCCTTAATCCCACAAAAAACAGATCCGTGCATTGGCTGGTCGGACAGGCAATTGGTGCACAAACATTGGCAGTTTGAAGAATGAGCTTCAGCTGAGCACCAAGGACTTGAACGTTTAATGAACGAATAGAATAGTCGTTTTTCTTTGTGACAAAATTTGTTGTTTTGTGGAACATTCATTCATTTATGTGTAATAAAGTGTGTATGACCGGCCTTTTACCTTTGGCATTAAGGTCACGAATTTAAAAAAGAAGTCGGTGACGAAATTTATGATGACAAAAAATGGACAGTGACAAAATGTATAGAACTCCCTCGCCGTCAACAGTATTTGTCCGACTTGAGTTTGGCCCTTCGGTTCAGCAGTGTCTCGTGCAGGTCGCCCTCCTGCTGCGCTCGCTTCACCGCCGCCTTGTCGTTGACGTCGTAGTTGACCATGCGCTGCTTCAGGTCTACCCGCGTGTGTTGGTACATTTTGCTGCAACAAATGGGGAGAAAAAATAGTGAAGGGACCCCCGATGCAATTTACCATTTGTGTAAAGCAAAAACTTCTCAAAATGCCCCTTAATTCAAATTCCGTATTCCCTAAAAAAGAGCCCGGGAGCTCTATTTAGAGGAGGTCCTATTAATTTGCGTCCATTACCTAAGCGTAACTTATGCAATACGCCATCCCTGCCCGTCACTCACATGTACGTGCTCTCGCAATCTGCCGCCTTCCTCTTGTCATCAGCCGACCGCCAATCCTGTGGCCCTTCCTTGTCCGTAATTGTACGAACCCAAAAAAAAAATCCGATTTAAAATGGGCGACCATATCCGAAATTTGAAAACTCACATTGACGATTTCGCCATGCTGCACCGTCTTTGAGCACACATAAATGTGCCCGTCGTCGCCCGGCTCCAACGACAGAAACAATCCGTTGGAGGCCGACTGAATGGCCGATTTGCCCTAAAAGGAAAGAAAATGGATTGCAAAAAGAGCGATAGACAGACAGACAGACACTCACATCCTGGAACACAATGTCGAACCTAAACTCGGACAATTAAAAGAACCACAGACCAACCATAATATCACTCAGGAACTGCCCAAAAGAGGGAAAATCTTACCGTTCCCGGGCCCCAATTGCGTCCGCGACGGCGACAAGTGCGCCTTCGGCGTTCACTCCGACATATTTGCCAAAGCCGGTTTTGAAGCTGAAAAGGAAGGCATGGACGGGATTAGTGGTTCGAATCCGGGGGGATCCTCCGGTGTTCGAACAATTGGCCGACAAGTTTGTTGTGCCTTGCTTACCTCACTTTCGGGTCGTCTGGCGATTTGATCAGACTAAGAATTTCCTCGGGGTTCGGTGGTTCGCCGAATTGGAAGTGTTTGGTGCCAAGCGTAAACTTGCCGCTGTCCAGCGCCGCCACATAACAGCGTGAGAAGTCGCCACACTCAAGCGCAATATCGGTGCCGCCCTTCAAGTCCAATTCGTCCTCGATGCGGCGCCAACCCCCTGGAAAAATGTTCTTTTATTTGGAAACCTAACAAAATGCCGCAACCCATGGCAAATTGGACGAAACCCCTTCCGACTGTGATCACTAATATAACCATGTATTGTCAAATCTCTTACTGTCTGTACTCTCTTGTTAAATAGTATGAATCAAGGGTTGTACAAACTGAACCAGTACGAATCAAGTTTTTAAACACTAACAATTAAGGCCTAAATTTGGAGACCTCTTGAAAATTCAATTAATTCTTACCCCTCTCCTCTCTGTCCTCGTCAATTTGATTTGAAGAGGCGCCCAAATTTTTGCCCTTTTTTGATTTTTCCGTCTTGAATCTGAATTAATATTTTTAATGTTTTACAATGATAAAATTCCTTTACAATTGTTTGTTTCCTTTTAACTTCAGCTTCCCGCCACGAAAAGCACCTGACATTGTCAAAAAACGGGCGCAATTATTTTTTTGGGGCTAAAATTGTTGCTGAAATGAAGAAAACTAGAATTTGGATAAGAGATAATGGATTTTCCAACAAAATGAATTAAATCTAAACATAACGCAAATTACCCATTTTTTAAGTGTTAATTCAAAAAGATGACAATGACTGTTTGTTTTGTCTCCAGCTGTTGTGGGCGGGTGGAACCTGAACTGTCGACCCGAACTCACAACAGAGAAGAGATTACCCGTTATTGTATAAAGTGCATAATTACAATACTAAAAAATACATCGACTTAGCCAAAAATAAGAGGGTTCTGATGAAGATGAAGCATATAAACAACAACCTTAAAGATTGACTACTTTCTTATTTTAGCTCTCCACCCCCTCCCTGAAAGCCACAGTCTTGGTACGCACTTGGTCATTTATAGTA
>JAKKIK010001443.1:0-16327 GCA_024500135.1 Heterodera carotae | reverse complement strand
AGCTTATTTTTAACCAGTGATTTTGGGACTTGAAAATGAAAAAGAATTTTATGAAGTGCCATTTCGGACAAAATTAAAGACGAATTATCAATAATTCTTATTTTTTTGTCAATATTTTAATAAACTTTATCAAAATTAAAAAAAAAAATTTGAGGAATTCCCGGTTTCGTCCTGGATCAAATTTACATTAATAATTTTGGTGAAAGTTCCAGAGGCCCAGTGCTATCTTAGTAAGGGGTGATAAAAAAGGCGCCGTTTTTTCGAGAAAGACAAAATGCTTTAACGCAACTTGCAAAATTTAAATTATAAGTATTGATTAATCATTTTGCATTTAATGAAATCGTTATATTTAAAAAAAATTCCAAAATAAAAAAAAACCGAAAAAAACCGACAATTTTTCTTCGGTTTTTTTCGGTTTCGGTTTTTTTCGGTTTTTTGACCGAAAAAAACCGACCGAGATTTTTTTAAGTTTTTCGGTTTTTTTCGGTTTCTTTTCGGTTTTTAACCGAAAAAAACCGACCGACCCTCTTGTCCGGTCTCTAGTCAGAATCTTTGGTTAAGAGAATTGCCTTAATTCAACGTCTACTCGATGTAAAAAAAATGGAGAAAAAAACTGGAAAAAATTTTCTGAAACGCGTAGTGGAATTGTACAAAAATGGAGAACTAACTGAACAAAACAACGGCTTAGAGTACAATGAAAAAGAGGGAAACAACTTGAAAGAGGTGCGTTTCCAACATATATATTATATATTGAAACAATACTCTAATAGAACCCCCTGGGCTGTTATAAAAAAAATTTTGGATAAGTCCAGAGTCCGGGATTACGGACCCAATCCCTAATCTATCAGTTTAATTTAAGCGATCAATTTTTCCCCCTAAATTTAAGAAATTTCCTTCATTAATTTTCATAGGCCTCCAAAAAAGTAAGTGCCGATCTGTTCTATGCTCGTAACATAAAATGGATTCCAAAAATGGACGCAATGATGATGAACAAACAAAATGCTGAACAAAAATCCGTCCTTTTTGTCGTTGGCATCTGTAAGTGAAATTTGAAACATATTTGTTGCACCAAAAAAATGAGGTAGAAAATGGCGAACATCAATAATGAGGACGGTATATGATTCTACGGCACTAGGGCAAAATCTTGAAACGGGCAATGACAAAATAACACGACTGGGGGCAATGTCCGGAAAAGCGACAAAATACCGAACACCAAAAATGAGGACGGGATATGATTCTACGGCACTATGACAAAATCTTGACCCAGGCAATGACAAACCACGGCTGGGGCAATGTCCGGACTAACCTAAAAGCGACAAAATACCGAACACCAAAAATGAGGCGGGATATGATTCTACGGCACTAGGACAAAATCTTGACCGGGCATTGACAAATAAAATACCGAATGTGAAAAGTCCTCAAATTTCCGACTGGACAAAAATCCCCGGCTGGACAAATCGACAAAATCCCGACTGTACAATATTGTGACGACCCTAAAAATGGACAAATTGCAACACTCATCAGTTTTGGTGTTAGGGCCATTTTTTGCCCAATGTTTGACAATGTTCGTCATAACTCGTCAATATTGGGTGCAACATAAATTGTATTAAATTAATAATAAAACAATAAAAATATAAATAAAATTTAATTGTTTTAGTTCACATTTTGTGCAAGGAAGAGAAACAAAGTCTTCTCAGTCTTCTCACTGACAAGGGCTACCATGTGGAAAAGGTAGGCCCAACATTCGGCGGCAAAATGGTAAAGCCCGGATGGGAATTGAACACAGGACTTTTAACCAGTCTGTGGACTGGAGCTCTACCTCTGATGCTCGTAGCAGTGCTGTTCGGGACCAAGAATTTTTCGGGACTCGGGACCGGGACTCCCGAACAGCACTGGCTCGTATGCACAATGCTAAGGATAGTTATCTGCAGCTAGCGATTTTTTTATCCGTAGCCACCTAGCTGCAGATAATCTCTCACCACTGTCTTTTATTCTCTCTTCTACAATATCTTTTTTATTTTTTGTCAAATGACTTTTTTTTTATAGAATAAAAGTGATCAAAGATGAGATTTTGGGTCCAATGAAGATTCTATCCCTGTTTAAATTGGTTTAAGATCAAATACTATTTTTTTTTTTAAATATTAATTTTTTACAAAATTTTATTTTGCCTCGAATTTTCAATAATCAAAAAGCGAGGTCCCTGAAAAATTTAGAAGATTTTCAGGGCATTTTCTTAAGGAAAAATGTTAGAAAAATATTTCAAGAAAATCTGGTGATGTGATGACTGATATAGGATTAAATTTTTTGATTGGAAGAGATTCTTTGCCATATTATACACATGATTGGTATCGTTTTATGAATTTTTATTTAATTTAAAACGAATTAATTTTCGCAACTATCCTCATTACGTTGAGGAAAGCAGTTTTTAGCTGCAGCTAGGTAGTCACTAGAGTGCTTCACCCGAAATTTCGGTTTCGGTTTTCGGGTTTTTTGGCTTTCGGTTTCGGGTTGCGAGTTTCGCGGGTTTCCCGAAAGTAAAAACACACCCCTAATGATTGAGTTTTTGGCCAAAATTACTCAATTAATATTTGGATTTATGCGACAGAAAGCTCAATTTTTTTAATTGTGATACCTGTTTATTTATTTTGTGCAAACTTTCAGCATGATTCTATAGCTTAGTGGTTAGTGCTACATGATCCAATTAAATCTTCAATGTTCGAGTCCTTTGTAGTGCTATTTATTTTATTTTTCCAAAAAGTCATTTTAAGGCTGGCAATTTTGTATACATATTATTTCAAATCGAAAAATTCACCTCTAATAAGAAACGATTTTTCTTTTGCGCAGTGACGTTGCCTTTATGCCCCCTGTTTGACTCGTTTGATGATTTTATTGGACTTTAAATTGTTTCAAAAATCATATATATTATATCTAATCTATGATTAGATGTCTTCAAATGTCAAAACAAATATCATATTCGTGATCGGCACCCTTGAAACCTCCGAATAACATTATTTAAAATTTTTAAAGATTGGGGTCACCAAATCCGGAAGTACCGGGGATTGAACCCATCCGGTTTTGTGAGCCACCCACCCCCCACCCCCTTGGTGGAAATCTTAAATAAAAGGTCGTCAACAATTTTAAGTCCGGATCCGGGGTTCGAAATTACCGCAGAACTAGTTAAGATTTGTGAAACGTGATCAACGACCTTGAAAACTCCGAATAACATTATTTAAAATTTTTAAAGATTGGGGTCACCAAATCCGGAAGTACAGTCTAACGACCCCGCTTTCATTTTAGGTCCCTTCACCAACAACAGCAGTCAGTGATGACGCCAATCGCGCGCATTCCGCCACCCGCGCCTCCGGCAGTCGACGAGCCCCGGGGGGCAGCACCTCAACGAGGCGTGGGAAGGGGAGAAAAAATCACTGATGATGGAATGGTGCACACTTGAGAGCAAACGAACCTCCGAAAAATTTTGAAATGGCCTGTCCCGGCACGGAATTGAACGCAAATGTGTTTTTGCGTATTATTTTTGTTTCCCCCGTCCGATTTCCTTCCCTAAAAAATTTCGGCGCTATATGCAAAGTGACAGATTTTGAATTTTTTTTTTTTTTAATTTGTAACACATGTTTACAGGGCTTTTCAGAGCTGCTGATCAACGACATCCATTTTGCCCAATTTCGAACCCCTGACCCAAATTCTAACAAAAGTCGGAAATTCAAATTTTATATTGTTTAAAAATGTTTTTTTGACTTTTTCTGCGGTTAAACATGTTTTTTATGAATATTTAAGTTTTCGTCTTTTTGTTCAAGTTTGGGTCCAGGGTTCGGAATTAGGCGAAATAGATGTCGTATTCGTGATCAGTGGCCCTGAAAACCTATAAAAACATGTTTTTAAGTATTTTGAAAAAAAATTCAAAATCTGTCACTTTGCATATAGCGCCAAAATTTCAGTCCTTTTGCGGGATTTTTTTAAACGGAACTTACCGGCGGGGTGTGATTCATACGGTTTCTTTTGAGATATAAATTTATTTAAAAAACTGAAATTGACCAAATACTACCATGTTCATTTTGAAAAAAGGTTGAAAAGACCCCAAATTCCTTAGATAAAGCCCCCCTCCCCCACATGATTTTGTGAAAAGCTTTGTGTTTGAACCGATTCAGCAGAAGAGTGCAAAAAAAAAAGTGATATGCTATTTCTCCGTTTGCATGATTTCTTTCTCCTTGTACTATTTTCTTTTATTTCCCTTTCTCTTACACCCCTCCCCTCCTCGTGTCTGCCATCTCTCTTCATTAACATAATGCACTACAATCATCGATTGCTTTTCCCTCTCATCTTCACATCTGCTGCAAGTGCACCATCAGCAGCAGGTTGTCTTCATTCATATTTGCTATACAACAGCCGCAGCAGCAGCAGGGATGGGGTCTGTGGATCTCCAGAAAACCCGGATTCCGGACAAATACGGAACCCGGCTTTCAACAATTACCGAAAAGTCCACAATCCATCCTAAATTTGAATTTCTTCTCGCGACAACTCTTTGAAAAGCTTACACACACCTTATGTTCTATAAGTTCGAATTTGGGTCAAATAAATGTTAGATTCGAAATTAGCGGCCTCTGAATGTTATCGAAAAATGTTTTTGCGACGTTTAAAATTCATTTTAAGATTTTTTCAGGAAGACTGACTTTTTTTTTGTTTTCGAGTGCGGGATTCGATTAACATAATTCTGAGTCCGTCCCCATGATCAGCGCCCTAAATTAGCCAAATTTATTGGCCTGAGTGCCAATCGAAAAGCAGCTAAAAAGCTAAAATTTGTTAGGTCAATCACCCGCCCTAGATATAAAATTTCAAAAAAAAACAACCAATTTTTGCCAGTGCCAAGCCATCATCGACTTAGGTATTCCAATTTTTCAATGTGCCACTCCGTCAAATTTGAACGCCCGCCAAAGCCATGCGGGGTCAGAAGAGGTCAAATGCCACCACCAATCAATGGATGTGTGGTGCATTTTCTAATCTCCCCTCCAGATTTGGTCGGCCATCGGTCGCCGCGTCCTTCGTCCAATTTATTGTGAGGCACGGGGCGCATTCGGCCGGCGGTATGGTACGTTTCCGGACCGCCGTTTCCGGACCGCCGTTTCCGGACCGCCGTTTCCGGACCGCCGTTTCCGGACCGCCGTTTCCGGACCAAGCCAGTTCCGGACCGCCGTTTCCGGACCGCCGTTTCCGGACCGCCAGTTCCGGACCGCTTGAAAAGGGACATTTCCGTACCAAAATTTATTAAAAAATTTAATTTTTTAAAAGTAAAATTTTTGAAAAACTAGGCCTAAGGTATGCTTAAGTGTAATATTTCGACCTGGATTTTTCCCAAAACTAATTCCTAGGGGTATTTTGAGGCGCTGAAGCCGAATCTGGCCTTCTTTTTGACCAATTCCGAACCCCTAACCTAATAATTCGAACATGGGTCGAATTTTTTTCAGCGCTAAAAACCAGCGCACACTCGACTACGGCGGCCAGTAGGTGGGGCGCCGCTCGTTCGCTCCGGGTTGCTCGTGCCTGATGTCGGACTCGCTCGGGCGCCCCACTACTTGCTCCGTCTTCGCATGCTCCTTTTGCGTGTAAAATCTGTCATTACGTATCCCAGACTGCAGTTTTGAATAAAATCGCATGAATGTTTTGTTTGATTTGAATTTTCGACTTCTTGTTTTGGGTCCGGGGTTCGGAATTTGGCGAAATGGATGTCGTATTCGTGATCAGCGGCTCTAAAAAACCCCTGACCTTTTTGTGTGTAATTTTGAATTCTGTGCTCTTAAAGCTTGGCTGCTTTTTTGCCATGATTAAGCAATACTTATGTTAGGAAAATAAAAATTTTCGTTTAAAAAATCGGATTTTTTGTTCGAATTTGGGGGTTAGGGGTTCGGAACTGGTCAAAAAGAATGTCAGATTCGGCTTCAGCGCCTCAAAATACCCCTAGAAATGAGTTTTCGGAAAAAAATCAGGTCTAAATATTACCCTTAAGCCTAACCTAGGCCTAGTTTTTCAAAAAATTTTCTTAAAAAAAAGTTAAATTTCGATAATAAAAGTTTGGTCCGGAAACGTCCCTTTTCAAGCGGTCCGGAACTGGCGGTCCGGAAACGGCGGTCCGGAACTGGCGGTCCGGAACTGGCTTGGTCCGGAAACGGCGGTCCGGAAACGGCGGTCCGGAAACGGCGGTCCGGAACTGTCCAGTTCCCAAAATGGAGCATTTTAAATATTTTTATTGGTTGGACTTTGTCAGGTCGGATTACAGAATTATGGTCATAAGACATATTATGTTCTGTCGTGTTCAATTCAATGTCGTTTGCTTTTTTCTTCTTTTACTAATAATCCTAAATTTGTCATTTGAGCTGCAATATTTTTAAATTTCAAATTTAGGATTTAGGATTAACTCGACTCAAGACTTGCATAGCAACTTTCCATTAGTTTTACCTGTCGATTTCTTTGTTTTATCTGTTATTATTTTTCAGAATTTATTTTGAATAAGCATAAAGCATTGACATTGACTTTGAATTTCTTCAAAAGAATATTAAATGCCTTATCGTGCACATTCGACGCGAATATATATCAGCCGTTACCAGGAATGCCTTAGGGTTAAGCAACACATAGTTATTTTTATGGTTATCTGCAAAAGAAGCCATTTTTCATTTCAATTTTAACATAATGAATTTTAATGGTTTTTCTTACATTGTACATTAGAAAACAATTCACCAAGATCTATTATTAATTTGAGAAAACAAAGCCACTTTTTTTTTGTTATATAAATGTTTGATTTATATGTTAAGTTAATCATCCTAATTTGTAAGCCCACGTTGAGTTTCGTCACTTTTAGGGCCTCCTTTTTTTGGTGTCGTTTGTTCTCCATTATTTTAAAAATACTAATTCCTTCACATAATTTTAATATATTTACACAATTAACCGGTTGATAATAATATAATAAAATTTTTGGGTATTAGTCAGTTTTATGAATACGACTTAATGAATCTTTATTGTACATTTTCAATGCCTTTGTTAAAATTTTAAAGTCGGTATAAATGTGTCATAGACTTTTTCATTTAAAATAATTCTGTTAATTCATTGAGATAAAATATTTTCATTTCGTGCATCAACTATTGTTATTATAAGGCTATCATTGGCATCATTGTTTTTTTCTTTTAATACAATAAAAATATTATTGCCTTGAACAAATGAGCTTTTTGATTTAAAATAAATATTGACTAAAATACAACAATTATTTGAATTTAATTTGCGTTGCTTATGGTATTTACTAGATTTTGGCTTAGAATTGCATGTGCATCATTTGGAAGTTTCTCTGGCTTGGTATGGTTGGGAGCATAATGATTTGTCGTGTGTCCAACGAGAATATCTATTCTGTTATTCCGAAAGTTCGATAAATGCTTGTCTTGAGCCGCCATTAATTAAACTCTAAATTTTCATTTATGTTTTCTTAGGCTGCATTTATTATAAACTCTGTTTGGATGTTGTTTCAAATCTTTGTTTTTTAAATTAACATTTTTTAATTAAAAATATTTATAAATTTAATAGTTTGAAACAAATTTGAATTTGAATCCCTGCTTCTTAAGATTTAGCTATAATATTTTTTTCAATTTTTTTAATAATCTTTGCATTTAAATTTCTGAGTTTAAAAACATTATTTTTCGTTTGCTCCGGTTTAATATTTAGTTTCAGTTGCAAAAAATTTCCATGCTATATTCTACATACTTGCTGTCTTGCCATGAAAAACTTTTCAATATTTATTCGATATTTTTGCTTAATTGATTTTGAATTAATGTTCCATGATCTAATTTGAAGTTCTTTCGAATAAAAAATTATTATCTGAGGAAAGACAATAGTCATAATCATATGTATGGCATTTTATTTAGGTTAAATAAATTTCTTTTTGTTAGAGTCATTTCCATTATTGTCATTTAATTACGCTTATTACAATATAAATTAATTTTAACATTCCTGAACTGAATGTCAAATTTTTGTACAGTTTTTTTACAGAGTAGCCATATTAACCCCTTTTATTAATTCCTTTACAATTTTTCAAATTATTTTAGTTGAGTTATTTGGTTTGTTTATTATGTCTGATTTTTTGTTTATTTGGTGTTTCAAAGCCCAAGAAGGTTAACGGATCTTTGCCTATTAACTTCAGCTTAGATATGATGTGCCATTGTTGAAGATGTCGTTAATTATTTGTCCAGTTTCGGATTTTATTATGGCACAAGACATAAAATCCGCTTATTATATTGGCATCATATTAGTTATTAGTATTAATTTGTAAGCTAATTGGATTTTTTGTCTTATTTAAGTTCAATATGGCGATATTTCATGTATATTACTGTTGCGAAGCTTTCGATTCCGAAAAATCGTAATCCGCGAAGATCAACGAAGTTTTATCTCCATCCATCTCGTAGGAAGTTTATTGTGGTTATAAAATAAAATTTCTTCTATTTCGTCTTAATAAATTCTGCATTTGTGTCGGACAAAGTTGTGGATTTAAAATTAAGGCACTTATCTATATATGTGTTACCATTTTGATGCAGTAGCATGTTATATAAAAAGAACTAATTGCTTAATTTTTCATTTTCTATACAAATTGTTACGAAAATAAATATAAATTTGTACTAACCGCTTTATTTTCAATTATGGGACAAAAATTTTAAAAGACGTAGTTAATCTTAGAGGTTGTTTTGGATAGGTTTGATTAAAAAGGTACTAATAACAGTAATAATTCTGTAAATTTATTATTATACTTAAATATTTTTTAAACTAATCTAATTTAAATTTCCAATATTTGAAAAAAAAATTTTACGCTTGCTCATTTTGTGATCACATATAAATTAGCTAACTCTGACAGATTTTTGATTATATTATTTTTTTTTATTTTTGGTTCGGTGCCTTTGGTAGACGGAGTAGCAAAAATTATTCAACAATTTGTCAACACAGAATTTACATAATTGGATCCATGGTGTATTAGTGTATGAGAAGTATTATTGAATACAGCGCGACGAAATTATTTAAAGTTATAAAGTCGCATTAATGTAAAATCTGAGATTTTTAAATTAATAAATGGGGCATAGCTAATATTGTTACTTTGATGGATGATTTCTTATTTTGTTTTTTTTTATTTTTTCTTTGCAATCCCTTGAGTTGCTAAAAACATCAATGTCGTGTTACAATTATCCCACTGCAACTTGTTAATATATTAGTATTTTATTTTTATTTTATTCATGTAAATGATTTAAGTGGAAAGTCGATTAAATGGTTACCATAACACAGTCACCAAAATGGCAAAGTCTACACTTTGACCATAGGTTCATAAAAGATTGTTTTATGAACAATTTTTCAACTTTATGCTATGTAATAGAATTATATTCTGCTATAGAATTGAATTTTTTTAGCATAATTGTTTTATTAGTTTTTATTTCTTTTTTATTTCTTTTGTTTATTAGTTAAAATGTTATTTGGTCTACAGAAATCTTTGCACATTTGAAAAAGGTGTAAATAAAATAATTTTTTTGCTTATTTCATGGTATTTTTATTTGCGATGCCAACTAAAGGAGGCATTTTGGAGCGGGGTGATTAAAATTGAGACAGGCTCAGAAAACCTTTTAAGCTAGAAAATGTCGAATAATGCTTTTAAAGAGTCCAAGGGGAAGAAAAAAGGTGGTTTGTGCCAAGCAACGATCGTAATTGATGAAGTAGGTACGACTCTTTAAGGTGCCTTTTGCCATTTATATTGTTTTTAAATAATAATGTTTTATTTGAGACAAATAAAGGTTTCTAGTTAGAAAGCAATTCAATGAAGCAACAAAAATTTCTTTAAGAAATACAAGCTTTATAATAAGAGTAACTAAAATTCGTCTATTTTGTTCTATTTTAATCTGAAATTTGGTTATTTTACTGTTTTCAAGTCAGTTACATTTCCTTTTTTGTAAATTTTAAAGAGGTTATTGCTGCATAGGTGTCGTCGTTGTTGTTGTTATCTTCACTACCACCGGCGGGGCAAAGCTGCACAAAAATCGGGAAAAAAAAATTCGAAACGAAACACCATGAATTTTGGGTACCATTTTAAAGCAAATAATCAACATACCAATTCTTTGGTTTTCGAGTTTTTTTTTCATTTTAGAAGCAATTTTCTGTGCAACAGTGTGCATATAAGGGCTGTCCGGGAAATTTGAAAAATAGTGTTTTTAAGGAAAATAAAAGCAAAAATCAAATAATTAATTAACGAAAAAAGAAAAAAAAAGTTTTGGTTTAACGCCCAAGGCAAATTCAAACTTTGATTTGAAAATCATATCTTTAAGGGTGTGTTCTCGTTTTGCGTTTCGTTTAAATTTACATGAAACGCGAAACTAAACTGGAAAAATTTTTCTACACTACTCGAAACGAAACGTTTCGTGCAGCTTTGACCGGTGGTTCGTCAAGCGAAAATGTAATGTTATTATAAGTATAGTTGTTGTAAATTAAATTGCATTTTTTTACACATTGAGTAAAACTGATTCCTGAGATTGATACTTAAAAAATTTAATTTTTTTTAAAGTTATATTATCGTTATTATTTTAAAAATATTACTCTTTATAGTCATAAATGAACAAAAGTCGTCGTACTTAGTAGTTAGCCATTCCTTGGTTCTGTACTTTCAATAATGATTATTTTTTGATGTTTATAATAAACTTCTCTATGATGTAATCAGGGTTTTAATTATAACAATAATTATTATTCAAGTAATTTTATTTCTTTTGTTGAATAAAAATTCAAATATAAAATGTATGGATCATGTCACCTTAAATTAAAGATTGAAACATAGTTTCTTTCGATTAAAAGACTAGGTAATTATATTTTTAATTATTAGATATTACCACTTATATTATTACAGTTTTCGGTATTACATTTTTTTAAATAAAAACTGATTTTTATTACTAAATTGGTGTGATATGATTCTGTTTTACTTACTCATCAAAGGTTTCCTTGCTTTCATAACTAGCTATAACGGAACTGCTCATATATTATTATGCTAATGTTTTTATTTGGATTTACATAAATTCGTAGTTTTCCCAATTATGTTCATATAGCTTAGAGTTGTTCTCTGTTCAACTTGTCCATTAGCAAAAATATAAATTCGTAAGTAAATTTATGCATATGTTAAAGTAATTAATTTATTGGATCAAACATAAGTATTTTGTTTAGTAAATAAATATCTATTTGAATAAATTATTTTAAAGTTTTTTCTTGTATTTCGAGTTGGTAGTTTTTTCTCAATTTGTATAAAATCAAAAAATATCCAGTAATGGCCTATTTTTTGCATAAAGGTTTGTTAATTAGGTTAACATTCGATTGGAATTTATTTTATTACTTATGCAAGAAGATATTTATTAGTATATTGAGGGCTTTCAAGGTTGAATAATATTACGATGAAAGAAGATTCATTAAATCACAGCGAGAGAAAAAATTTTTTGCATTTAAAAGGCGCATTAAAAAATATTTGTTGGAATGACTAATTTGTTCCTCGTTTGAAATCATAAATTTTTAGGGTTTGAAAATTTTTTTTAAGTAAGAGGTGATTTCGTAAGTGTTTAAGTGAAACTATAGTTAATTTTCAAGAGATGCCGATAAAGTTTTATAAAAAAAAATACTAAAATATTTTCCATGAATCGACAATTTGCGCTCATAATATTGTACATTTTGGTCTTTGATAATTATTATTTACATTTTATTACATTACTTAAAAATTCAAGTAGGACCGATCCATTTTTTTTGATAAATTTTAATATGAAAGAATATAGAAATACAAAGAATTCTCAATTGCTGAATTAAAAAATTGTATCCTCGTTCCAATTAAAAAAAAAATTGTTTCAAATTTTGCTGCATTTTTCAAACAAATTGGGGTCAGTTATTTCTTAAAATTTTAGCCGATTGTGAGAGACCTTTTTCATTACTTTAATCCCGAGCTTTGCACGTTGAAATATGATTTTTTTTGTTTTTGGTTGTTGATCACCAGCCGAGAGAAATTTTTTGTTAACATAAGTCAGTTCGCCATTCTCAATATGGAGTAAAAGTAATAGATTTAAAGAATTTAAATGATGTAAAAACTTATTGAATCTTCGATTGTTCCTGTCGTAGAATTTTGTTGTTTCCGTCACATATTACATTTAATTTTTGCTTTTTTCTTAATAGTTAATGTTTTATTCAAATTTTTAATTTAATAGTTACTTAGCGATAAAAATATTAGTACTGGGGTATTTATTCACATTTAATTGCTGCTAATTATTTATTATCGCAAAATTCATCTAATCTGACATTTATTTACTTACCTATAATATACTGTGTTCTGATCAGACTGTTGAATTCAAAAATATTTTTTAGTCTTTTGCGTTCGAATTATTGGAAGATTTAGCTAGATTGTATCCCTCTTGGAAGATTTTATTTTTGTAAAAATTTTAGTATGGTCAGCAAAATGGGTTGAAATGGAGAAATAAAGTAATAATTTTTCTTCAAATCATCATATCATTTTATTTCAGTTTTTTTGTGGAAATTTATTACTTAGGATTCTATTAACAATGGTCTCTCTTTAAGAATCAAATCATTATATAATTTTTAAATTTTTTTGGTTTTTAAAAATTGATCTACGCAAAAAGATGTTCAATTTTTAATAAACAACAAATTTTCACTCACTTGATGCATCTGACTAGAAAAATAAAAAATATCCAAATTTATTTATTTAAAACTATTGATTAAAATATTAAGATGATTTTTATTTATTTATACGGTTTTAATACAATTTGGTCTCGAAAGGAATCGGCTTTAATATTTTTTGTTAAATTTTTTATGAATTTTCTAAGTTTGCATTTTCATAATAAATTAAAGGTTTCGAGTCACATAATTAATGCACGAACAGAAAGAAATTCAATGAAAATTCAATGATTATTTTAGCCAAACCGATGAACGGCTGAATTTAACGCCAAGCTGAATTTAATCAACATAAATTTGTCATCAATTATCTTGCAATAATATTGGAATTGATTTAATAGAGAAATGTATTTTTTTTGCCTGAGCAAATTGTATTTAAATAAATAGGAACTTGTCTATTTTATTTGCCCAGTTCTTTTTTATTTTTTCACCTCATTGATATTAATTAACAAAACGATAGTTTCCACTAATTTGCATTTAAATTGTAACATTATTCAAATTGGCTTTTTCTTCAATTATTTTTTTAGTTTTTAAAAGTTGAGATCTAAGAGTTTGAATTATTTGGTAATTTTGGATCGGTTGAACTTTTGTTGATTAAATTGTTTCATTTTTTGTTTGCATCCGTGGATTGTAAATAATTTTTCTTTCACACTCAAGTCCCACTAGAAAAATGATCAAATCTAGCGCTTATCGAATAAATATTTAATTTCTTCATTTACAAATCCGATCGTCAATATTAAAGCATTTATATTTTTCGTTATAATCTGTGATAGAAAAAGAAATCACTTTCTTTTACAGCATGCTCAATTCAATTTTATTTTTCATTTGGTAAATTTATATATTCTCTTTAAATGAAATATTAGTATAATTTTGCGGATTGTTAGGTTTCCTACTTAAATTAAATAAAAATTAAATTAAACAACGTAATAAAAAATTAATATTTGCAATGTAAATATTTCGTTTGCAGAAAATAAATAGGTTTTAAGGGTTTGGCTTATATCCGGATTTGAAAAACGAAGTCACAAAATGAACGATTGTGTAAATATTGGCGATGAACGTTTCGGTGTGGAGCGGAGTTTCCTTCCGAAGAACAACTGATCTGGCGAATGCCAATCTTCTATTGCCTCTGGAGTTATGTAAATGCCTTATAATTCTTTTTCTTTTTGCATAATTTGATTGAACATTGATTGGCCAACTCATTTTATAATTTTGTCAATCTTTCCGGGCAAAAATTAAATAATCTAAAAAATATTTACTCTTGTAATATTGTCAATGGATTTTACTCTAGAATTAATAGTATCATTTCATAAAATATCTTTCATTTGCATTTGCTTTTGTGTTTGGATTTGAGGAGTTGCTGTGCCTACATTTAATAATAAAATTAGTTAAAAAATAAAATTTGTTCCATTTGGAAATAAGCGAAAAGAATACCGTATCGAGCCGATCTCGAGCTTCGTTGATTGTGTTATCTAGCAGGGATGTGCCGAGCCAGACAAAATCCGATTCCTATAAATCGCCGATTCCGCTTATGGCCAAAAATCCGATACGCTTTTATAGCCAAAATCCGATTAATTGCGATTCCGTTTACGATTACGATTTTTTTTTGAAAATACTTAAGTTTTTCAATAAATTTTCAGTCAAATGGGGTTCAGTGGGACCGATCTTTCTTACGTAAAACGAGACAAGGCCTTTCCAGGCTTGGGAAACCCGGGACCGGGGTCCAATTTTTCGATGCTAGGTCGTTTCGTAAAAACTGCCACTATGGGCGTTTCGTAAAACTGCCAACTTGGAGAGTACGAACCAAGTTTTTGAGCTATAACTTTTTTATTTCTTAACCAATCAAATTTGGTATCATTCGAAAGCTTTATATCTTTGGCAAATGCTTTAGCACAAACTAAGCGATTAATCAAATCTCAAAAAAGTTATGATTTTTAAACTGCGAAAAAGTCATATTTTTGTGCGTAACTTTTTCGAAAGTAGATTTATCGCTTAGCTTCTGCTTAAGTATTGTTTCTAAACACATATAGCTTTCAAATGATACCAAATTTGTAGAAATTGATTAAGCATAAAAACTTATAGCTCAAAAACTCGGTCCGGACTCTCCAAGTTGGCAGTTTTACGAAACGCCCATAGTGGCAGTTTTTACGAAACGACCTAGCACGCAATTTTTCTACCGGGACCGGGACTAAACCGTAACTAATGTGATGCGAAATTTTTTTGATCAAATTTTGTTAAAAGATTAATATTTTTAACAAAAATCTTAAATCAATTTAAACAGGGGTAACATAGATAAACCATAAGCAAATTGGAGAACGGGAAGGGCGCCCATCTATGCCGATAGGCGCCATGGAAAAATTTTAACATTTAAACGAATTTGCTAACCAAAGTCGAAAAAGCACTGCAAATTATGTTGAGGAGGCAGTGCCGATAGGCGACGCCTTGAAAATTTTGTTAATTTACTGGGTTTTTTAAGAGAATTCGTATAAAATGGCAGCCCATAAATCAGGTGTCGCATCGAATTTTCTTGGAATAGGAACATCAAAGGTTAAAAATAAGAATTTGGGGTCCAAAATAAGAAGTCTCTAAGGGAAACGGCATTTAATTTTTGTCAAAATTTTATGACTTTTCTAAGGTTTGCATTTTAAAAATTGATTTACATAACGAAATAATTGTTTTGCATCTATAATTAGAAGATTTAAAATCACGCATGATTTTAAATGAGCAAATTTGTTATTAAATAAAAAATATGAAATTATCTATTCATTGTAGTGACCGGCGGGATCGGGATCCCGGCCGGGATTTTCCCGGGATCCCGATCCCGGATACCGGGTTTTTTGATTGACCGAGATTTAAACCGCGGGACGGGATTTTTGGCCGGGTTCCCGGCGGCCACCTCTTGAAATCCCGATCCCGGTCCCGCTCCCGGGTTTTTAAGTCGAAAAATCCGGGATTTTCAATTATGCTCTGGTAAGAATGGAGATGAGAGTAAAAAAGTTGAGTAGAGAAGGAGAGAAATGGGAATTTATATCATAATTTCGCCAAACAAAATAATTTTATGATGGCCGATTGGTCTGTGTTTTAGTTTCTGCCTCTGTGTCTGGTGTGGTTCTAATCCCGCGAGTTGAAAATGTTTTTCAATACTTTTTTATTATTTATGCCAGGTATTTAAATAAATGTTAAAATTCCTCGTACCTTTAAAATTTAAAAAATCAGCAGTACTTATAGTTTTTTTATAAAATTATGATAATTTAGTGCCCATCTTTGGATAAATTCTCTTAAAAAATCGAATTAAATTGTAAAAAAATTTTTCCCGGCGGCGCCTCTCGGCACCGCCTTCCCCACCACATGCCTTACTGTATATCAGCACCAAAAAATCAAATTTACGTGGAAAATTTTGCTGAAAAATTTTGACGCCTTTATGCAATTTTTGGGCAAATTTACTTGTCAAAATCCGATTAAATTTGTCAAAAATTTTTGGCCACACAACAAGTTTTGCTGTTTAACTAATTTGTAAGTTCAATACCCAAAAAAAAATGTTTGCGGCGAGTAGTATTTCATTGGATCTTTTTATTCTATTTTATGCGATTTAACAAAATTT
>JAKKIK010001442.1:0-16339 GCA_024500135.1 Heterodera carotae | reverse complement strand
CTCTGTTTCTTCTTGCTTATTTCCATCCTTTTTTCTTCTCTCTCTCTCTCTGTTTCTTTTTGCTTATTTTCATCCTTCCTCTCTCTCTCTCTCTCTCTCTCTCTCTCTCTCTCTCTCTTTCCTTCTCCTTTATTTGCTCTCATTATAAATTTATAATTAAAAAAATCATTAATGAAAAGAATTGAAATAATAATGTTTATTTAATTTCTTTTAAAAATATGTTGGATTAAACATTTAAATAATTGCGTAATAAAACAGTTTTATTTTATTCTTCATGAAATAATGAAAATACATAAAATACAATATTTAACAAAAACCCAAAATTAAATTCATAAACAATAAAAGTTATGTGATAAATAATTAAAAAATAAAGAACAAAAGAATTAAATATACTAGAAAGTTTCAAAACACATTGAGTTGCCCCGTCAATTGTCTATTTTAAACTATAAAAATTAAAAAATAATTAAACAACATTTCCCCAAGTAAGCACAGTGGGACGTAATACCCATAGAAACAGCGACAGTATATATCTTATTTTGAAAAACTTAATATAATTAATTTAAAGCATCTACCTAAATTATAAGGGATTTTTAAAATTAAGTCATAACTTTATAAATATTATCGAGTAAAAAAAACCCATGTGATCGCCAATTTCATTCATCTAATCCATAATTTACAATAATGAATAATACACACGCCAACCGAAAATCCCAAAATTAGGTAAGTACTTGAATGTTGCTATTTAATTAGAAACTAGAAAAAGAACAAATATTATACTTGACCAATCTGCAAACTTTCAGAAAAATACGTGATCACCGAATGGAAAGCGTTATCAAATCAATTATTAATACATACAAATATTCATTAAACTATTTTTTTATAGGACGAACAAAGCAACCTTAAATGTTTTATCCGTTCTCGATTAAGCTCAAAACGACACTTGGCTCCCGCCTAGGTGTTTCTTGTTTGCTTTTTATTATTTTAATTAGAATAATGCGCAATTATTTCGAATCTATAAACGGTAGAAATATTAGATATTAAGAAGATTAATAATTAAAATATCTACAAATAAATTTGTTGTTTTCATAACACAGCGGCATGAGTAACATAAAATCATTAAACAAAACTCATAAATTCATTAAAAAACAAAATTATTATCTTTAATAATCTATTATAAATAGCACAGTAAAGAAACGCTTCCAAAGCAATAACCATTAAATTCAGCTTGAATTAGTAATGTCAACAAAATTCAGTTGAATTTCTATAAAATGAAACTTTCTTTATCGTGCATAAATCACACTAAAGGTCTATAAATATTTATTTGTTTAAAAAAAATCCGAACTGATAAATTGAAGTAATTAATATTACCAACTTCAAGGATTATGACAGTATTTTAAAATCCCAAAATTTTTTAATTTAAAAATATTTGTGTTTTTGTTTGTTCACATTTCATTGTAGTTGGAATTGACATCCCTAATAACTAATAATCATCTAACATTTATTTATAACAAATTCTTAAATAATATTGTTATCAGCAATTTTGTGGCATTTTTGTTTGAAAAAGTTGGTCAATTGCTGCTCATAAATTATAGGCACTCCGAAGTAATTTTTCAAAAAAGTAAATATAACACAATATCAACAATTACATTATTTGCGCATTTTCAGTAAAATTAATTGTTTAAGATTTTATTGCTTTAAATACCAAGAAACCCATATACGTACAATAGGTAGGCATTCTATCCGCCTAGGACTATATGAATATTAAAGAGAGAAATATTTAATGAATTTTTCAAAAAATAATTAAACAACTAGAAATCTTGCGGATCAATGACATTGACCGAATTCGTTGAAAAAATCGAGACCATCTCATAAAGAAGAGTTTGTACTTGGAAATAAATTAAGCCTTTATAAAGACAGAAACGGCTTCTGAAAAATTTATAAAATGTTATCTACACATTATAAAAAATCGGTGATGATGATGATCAAAAAATTGCAGTTAAGTACTCTCTTGCCGAGACGGCTCTTTACAAACATGTAAATATGGAACACATAATAAATCCTTTATACGTAAATGTTTTTATTTACCTTATCAATCCAAAAGACACCTAGAAGGCTATAAATTAAATCTTATTGAAGAAATATAACTATTGCTTCTTATTATTTTAATTAGAATAATGCGCAATTATTTCGAATCTAAAAAGCATGTTTATTAGAAACAGTAGAAATATTAGATATTAAGAAGATTAATAATATAAAATATCTACAAAAAAATTTGTTGTTTTCATAACAAAGCGGCACAAGGAACATAAAATCATTAAACAAAACTCATAAATTCATTAAAAAACAAAATTATTATCTTTAAATAATCTATTATAAATACACAGTAAAGAAATGCTTACATAAAGATTTTCTAGTTTTAACTTTAAACAAAATTAAATATAAAAAGCCAAAGTAATAAATAAAAAGCCAAAGCAATAACCATTAATTCAACTTGAATTAGTATTGTCAACAAAATTCATTCTTTTTTTCACGTCTTACTAAGTACTTTCATTTTTGAATGAAAGTTTTTGGGAGCCAAAAAACGGAATTTTCTTTGAGTTCACAAAAATAAGACACAAGATAAGAACAAAAAGCAGAAATCGTTAAGAGGAATTGATCCGGCGGTGCTTTATGCACCGACGGGTAATTTTTTTTTGAATATTTTATTGAGTCTTGTAAAGATTTTGCGTATAATTCGCTTCAAAACAACCATTTTATTTCAAAATAGCCATTCAAATCAGAATTCCCTTGAAATCCCAAAAAGAACAAATTCAGAACAAGGAGCTGAAACAAGAGCATTTCTTACATATAAAAACATTTAAAATTTGTAAGATTCGGACCCTCTAAATCAGAACATTTCTTACAAATAAGAACAAATGGCAAACCTGCACTAAAGGTCTATAAATATTTATTTGTTTAAAAAGTTATTAAAAAGCCGAACTGATAAATTGAAGTAATTAATATTACCAACTTCAAGGCTTATGACAATATTTTAAAAAGCCCAAAATTTCTTTAATTTAAAAGACACAGATAAAAATATCAAAAAGATGTGAACCAGTATTTATGTATTAAGGTATAATTGTAAAATAAAATATTAAATGTGCAAACGATAAAATATCGAAAAGAATAAAATGAATAACTAATGATTGCAAATTAAATCCTTTTCATATAAATTCAAAATAAATTAATAGAAGGGGGCTCTATTTTCTGATCTGCGGTAATAACAATAATCTTAAGAAACAATTAAATTAATTCCGTGTTAGTATATATTTGACTTTTGTTTTATCATTTGAGTTAATTGTTGTTGCTTGGCATTCCGTCCCTTTGAATTAACTTCTTTTTTCGTGTTTAATGCTTTTATGATTTTTGGCGATTAATCTCTTCGCTACGGATTTTGTGGAGAATTTGTTGAAGTTGTGAATTAAATTAATTAGAGATATTTGTCTTTTTGTTTGTTTACATTTCATTGTTGTGTTCCGTATAAATTCACTTCGTTTGTGGACTTTGGAAAGACAGATCAAATTGATGTTGGGTTCGAGTGCTGATCAATCTGTTCATTCTCCGGTCAAATAATTCCTATTAACCAATTAACCCCGGCACAGTTCGCAAATCCATAAACCATCGAAAAACCCTAGATTCCGAATACTTGAGATAGTACTCAAACCAAGAGTTAAATGTATCAAATACACTTAAGAACCAAAATAAATGAAATAAAAGCATATAATTAAATTATGCTTGAATGTAAGTACTATAAGTTCCTTATCGATGTTGAGTAACTGGAAAAGGTAATGAAAAGTAAATTTACTCAATGTTTTAATTCATACTGTAAAATATATGTATATAAATTTTAAAAAAAGAAAAAAACTAGACAGAAAAAGCAAAAGTTCGATTGTGCATATTTTTCTATTAAGGAATGCTTGATAAAAAACTTATTTCACTCATTAACAATTATTTGTAGATGTGAACGAATTTAGAAAAATGCAATACTGCCGCAAATATACGGAACCGCAACGTAATCTAACCGTCCAAAAGTTTAAGACCTAACAAACATCAAAAAACCTACTAAAACAACCTGTTTCTTGAAATTAAATGTAGTAATAATCCAATTTAGATTAACGAATAAAAGAAATTTATGCATTCTACGAAAAGACGGTAATTTGAACCGTCATCAGGGGGCACTATATAATTCTGGCGCCGACGCGTTAAAATATATAAAAATTTAAAAGAAGATTCCAGCTATTTTAAAAGATGAACCGCAATAGAACACCAAATTTATTAAATTAAATCATAATCGTTGGGCGTCCGAGTAATTAATTAACCATAAGCAATGCTAATAATCCATTATCTGCGAAATTTGTTTCAATAACCGGTCCAAGTTCCGTGATGGAGTTAATTGAACTGTTACCATCATGAGCTGAGTAAGAGAAAAGCAACTTGATGTGGCATCAAACAAATATAATGCTATTTAGAGGTGAACAAAAAACAACCAATCATTAGATAAATCTAATTAGCCAATCGATTAAAAGTTCGGACCATTTATGAAACACAGATACTAATATTAAAAGAAATTTTTAGACGAATACTTAAAATGGATGCAAAGCAATTCATTTCATTCGCACCAAAAGGATGGTGACATGCGTAAGATTTGTGTTGATATATTAATATTGTCATTTAAAATTACATATTTAGAAGTTATATTTAAAAAAAAATTATGAAAAACTGGAGCAAAGAGCATGACTCCAAGGATCACCGCAAACCGTGGGAAGAGCATATAATACACATCAAAATTAAAAAATGCTGTTTGTTTGCATAGTTAACCAATTTATTTGTAAAAGCTAAAATAAAATTCCAAGAAATCGACGAACCACCATTGATTGATGCAAGTGTGTGGGTCGGTTATTGATTCAAATAATAATTTAGCGAATTTTAAACATACTTCAATTGAGAGTAAAAGCATCTGAAAAACCATGTTCCCTATATATGAAATTTCTAGGCGTTGAAATGATAAAGTTTAACTTTTCTTAAGATGCAGACCTTTTCAAGGAATGCAAATGGGGAACTTTTTTCTTCGTTAGGAAAAGCCCGATCTAATTACAAAAGGGTTTCCTCTAAAACCTAACGGTGTTCGAATTGTGTTCGAAAAAGGGTCGAAAAAATGCACTTTTTGGCGACCAATTTTTTTTGGACGGTCTCTAACTATGCTTAAAATAGATGGAATTCGAAAAACAAAATGTTTCTTCCCATCTACAAAGTCTCCCCTTTCAAATGGTATAAAAATTTTTGAGAAAAGTTCGAGGTAAGTGCCCGAAAAAGGGATCACAAGCACCTTGGGTTGGCATTTTTCCGTACTTTTGCAGCAGAAAGGGAGCGAGTGAAAAAGGACAAATTAAATAGTTCTTCCAAGCAATCCAATGGCGTAGTTGGTTGTGCGTCATACTATTACCATTGATTCTATGGATCACACCCTCTTTGCGAAATATTTAATTTATTTTTTTCAAAAATTAATTTTTTTTTTCGAGTTTGCGTTGCTTCAGCCCCCACCTTAGCGCTTTATAACCCACTTTCGGGGTTTTCGGCCTCCATTTTTTTTCGACCCCCACGGTTCAACCCCAGGGTCATTTTCGGTCCCAGGATCGTTCCCGACCATCATTTCAAAGGTGTAGGGACCGAATTTGACATCCATTTCAATATCGAACCTTAAACCCAAATGTAAAGTTGAACGAGAGAGAGAGAGACTGAGAGGAAACGAGGGAGAGGCAAAGGAGAGAGAGAGAGGTTGAGGAGCAAGAGGAAGGGGAGGGTGGAGAAGAGAGGGAAAGCATGGAGGGAGGGTTAAGGAAGGAAGGATGAAAGAGGGAAAAAAGTATGTGAGAAAGGGGTGTGAGAGGGGGAGAGAGAGAAAGCGGGGAGGGAGCGAGAGTGATGAGAGGGGGTGAAGGAGGAAGAGATGGAAAGCATGGATGGTGAGAGAGCGACGAGAGATGGGGAGAGAGGGAGGTGAGTAGGAGGGAGAGTGGGAGAGGAGGAGCAGAGATAAAAATCATAGGGAAAGGGGGCAGGAGAGATAGAGGGGGATGAGGAGGGATAAAGGCAGAAGGAAGAGAGGAGGAGGAAGAGGGAAAGGAAGAGATGAGGAAGAAGGAAAGGAAGAGAGGGGGAGGAAGGGAGGAGGAGGAAGAGGGAAAGGAAGAAGGAAAGGAAGAGGGAAAGGAAGAGAGGGAAAGGAAGAGGGAAAGGAAGAAGGAAATGAGGGGAGGGGGAGGAAGAAGGAAAGGAAGAGGGAAAGGAAGAAGGAAAGGAAGAGGGAAAGGAAGGGAGGAGGAGGAAGAGGGAAAGGAGGGGGGGGAGGAAGAGGGAAAGGAAGAGGAAAGGAAGAGAGGGAAAGGAAGAAGGAAATGAGGGGAGGGGGAGGAAGAGGGAAAGGAAGAGGGAAAGGAAGAAGGAAAGGAAGAGAGGAGGAGGTAGAGGGAAGTTAGGGAGGAGGAGGAAGAAGGAAATGAGGGGAGGGGGAGGAAGAGGGAAAGGAAGAGAGGAGGAGGAAGAAGGAAAGGAAGAGAGGGAAAGGAAGAGAGGAGGAGGAAGAACGAAAGGAAGAGAGGAGGAGCAAGAGGGAAAGGAAGGGATGAGGAGGAAGAGGGAAAGGCGCGGAGCGCCCCTAGACTTAGTGTTTAAAGCGCAACGCGCTTTCGGTAAATAGTTCCCTCCCCCCAAGGGCCGCAAGGCCCTGGTTTAGAAAAGTAATAAATAATGAACAGAAAGGTGAAATGATTCTAACTTCATCATCAGTAACAGATAAATATCATTTAAATTAAATAACTCACTTTCTAAAGTTAAATCAAAATGTAATTAAAGAAATAATAGCATGAAAGAAAATAAATCAGGCAAAATATAAAAATAAATATGAATTACGAAATGAAAAGGTTTTTCAAGAATTTTGATGCTGCAACAGCTGAGTGGCCGGACTTGAAGAGAGAGTTAAAATACAACAAATCATAAGAATGCAGCTTGAATTATGTCGGCTTATACAAATCTAAATGTAAATAGACAAGCTGAATGGTACTATAATGAAAATTCGGTAGTGACATTATAACAAGAAATTGACCTCAAAAAAGAAAATCAAAGCATATGGATGCAGAAAATACATGTGCTTGTAATTAAAAAAATAATGCCAGATTAAAAAGTAAATTATACTCGATGATGCACTCATTACCCCTGGATGCAGTAGGTGCTTTAAGTCAAGAAAAAATTTTTTATCTAGAATTTTTAATGAACATATTGAATTCTGCTCAATAACTTTGTAGCAAAAAGTAGAAAATAAACAATGTTATAAATAAATCAAAAGTGAAAAAGCAACAATTCATTTAAAGAATTCTTAGATTTTGACTTTAAATATCTTTAAATAAGCCAAATTTTGTGCACAAAATTATCTCAAGCTGTCCAATTAAATTTGCGCCAAAATCTCTTTCTTAAAAACGGATTTCCATGCTTTTAGTGTGCTTGCATTAATTTTCAAAATGTCAGCAATTTCTTTGTCACTTTTCTTTGGATTCTTCCGTTTCATTTCCCAATATTGCTTCATCTTTTCCAATTTTTGATCCTTCGTAATCCGTTTTTCGATTGTGCCCATTTTGTTCTTCCATCTTCGAATTGTTGCTTTACTGACTCCAATCTTCTTCCCAATTTGTGCATAATTTTTTTTCCATTCCTTTTGTGTATATTTCCTTTTTTGCTTATATTCGTTTTTCATTGCTTCGAATTTTTCAATGAATGCAATTTTGGTCGAATCACTGCAATTAGCAATCCGTCTTTGACCCATGCCAAATACTTTAATCCATTCATAAATTGTTGTTCGATTGGTGCCCAATCTTTTCGCTATTTTTCTTTCAAGAATACCCCATTCTTTTGTTGAATATTTTCTTTTTTGCTTTAATTTTTCTTTAATTGCATAGAATTTGTGAATTATTTCCACTTTTTGATGCTCCTCGCGTTTGTTTTGTTCTCCTTGTTCATTGGGATCAGTTAATTTGGCTGCTTGATCAGAATTAAAATGAATGCTTTGATCAGCTGATGAAATTGATCCAACATTTACATTCATTTGATTCTGATCAGTTTGGTCTTTTGGTGCCGTTTTGTCGGAATCGTCCAAATTTTCTTCATCAAACATTTGATCAAATTGATGTCGGAATTTTTCGTGAATAAATTTATCATTCAGTTGGTTTTCATCACTTTGTCCTTGATCATTTTGCGCATTTTTGTCCCATCCTTCCCCAAATATTTGATAAAATGTCCTTGCCAGTTTTATTTGGCCAGAATCCGTCTGGTCAATTGAGCATTTTGAAATAATGGATACCAAAAGTAATATTTTTAGTTTCATATTCTGTATGATAATAAATTAGTACGATTTTTTGCAATGAAATTTTTAATATTTGACATATATTTAACAAAAATATATTCAACTACCCTACCTAAATATTTCCTCATAATAATATTTAAAAAATCAATTTATATCGATCATTTTCATTCATATGTATATGAAACGACGATTTAATATATTTCCAAAATTTAATAAATCTATGTTTAGAAATGTATAGGACTGGAATTATTACGGATATGAATCACGTCTTTGCCAAAAAAATTCTTTTGGGATTAATTAAAAAATGTTTGAATTTCTTAAATGTGGTCAGTCAAAAAATCAAATATTGCCATACTCTTTTAAAAAAAACCTCCTACCTGAAATAAGGCCTCCCATTGCGGGGTGGCCATTTATAAAATTTGCAGTCCTATACTTTTTTTAAGGAAACGTTTAGGTGGTTAAATATATTTTCGTAAAAATAAATATTACAAATTCAAATCACAGTAATTTATTTTTATACAAGATTATAAAATAATACTATTGCTGTTGGTATCATTATTGCATCATGCAAAATTGATCAGACGGATTCGGCCAAATAAAACTGATAAGTGAGGGTGGTAATTTTGTGCCAATGCATATTTTTTCTTGGGTTTTACGTAGTCTAAATTGTAAAAAAACATCTTTTTAAGTATTTGCGTACAAAAGTAGGGACTTTATTTGCATGGTTTGGCATTATTTGTATTTATTGGAATATATCATGCATTTTTAGTCTTTTTGGTATATATTTTTCAAGAAACTATTAAACAAAAATGCAATACAACCGCAATATGCACCCAAAAATCTTTTCTTTAATTTTTAAATAATAGATCTCAAAAAGCGGATTTTTAATATTCTCTCCTTAAATGACTAATTGCCCAATATAAATCGAAACTGAATTATTTAATTTATTTTATTTCAATTTTAGGTTAGGGAAAAATTGAAAGTAATTGTTACGGTGTGGACAAATATTCTATTTTTCACCCCTAATTTTAAACTTTTTTATGAATATTGGTGCAAATTTAACAATTTTCATGCATATTGGTTGCATATTTCACGAATTGTTGCATATTTATGTGCATATTAATTTTATGTCCTATATTCTACATCTCAATAGAGATTGAGTCCATTTTTTCAAGACACCGAAATTGATAACATTAAACCAAAGGTTGCCTCCCTTAAATTTTGTGCAATATTCCAAATTCAGGCTTTTTCATACATGAATAATTATTGCCAGTAGATTTGCAATACCAATTCAGTTAAGCTTGAAATCTTTGTTTAAATTTTATTTAATGCTACGAATGTATTTACTAATTCATGTCTTCAACCGTTCATCCTTTAAAATTCATTGCATCAAAACTGTTTGGCGTTTTTGTTTACCATAAATATTGTAAATGTGGCGTACATCTTTTCATTTATCATAGAATATGTACGCCTCATTGAGTTATCAATAATTTCCAAGTATTTGTATTTTCATGAAGACTCGAAACCACTTCCATATTACTCCTTTTATTTAAACAACATATTTTATGTCTGAGTTCGTATCAAGACTTAGATTAAGTACAGTAGATTTATTAGAGTTCGTATCAATCATATTTAAAATAGAATTAGTTTGAGTTAATGTAAAAAACAATAACAATAATCTTTGAGGAATTATTTTGCCGTTATAAAAGTTATTTCATGTAAAGAATTTTTTTACAACGCCGCAATTTTGACAATATTAACTTTTTGTTGCAAAATTGTTGCTAAGCAATTTTTTCATAATACTCAAATTATGGATATTTTTGTTCAAAGATATTCATTATTTTCATTTATTATGTTGGAAAGGTTGATATGTATTACTGGTAAACTTTAAACGCGAAAATCGGATGTCATCTCTGTGCGCCTGTTCTCATGGAAATCTTTATTATAGTGTTTATTTACTCTTTTTAAGTTTTATATTATCTCCTAGTCTTTACTAAATTATATCCATATAAATGAAATTTAAAAAACGAGACAGAACACACAATTAAAATATTCTATTCGTTGTAACTACAATACGTTTTTATATTCGTACGAAAATCGATTTTTGAAATAATAAATTATTTTTTTAAGAGTTTTTATGATTGTGATGTCAACTTTAAATTGCAATAAAATGTTTATTACCACGAATTTTTAATAATTGAGCCATGGCAACATTTTTACTGCAGTGTGGTTTTATCAATTAATTATCATTATGTGCGATAAACCGAACGAACTTTCTCGTTGAAAGGTTTCAAATGCTCTCCTTATAAAATGGAGAAAATGTATATTTAAAATAAAAACAATTATTAATATGTTCCAACTCTTTGGAGTATGTAGTGAGTTTATACAAGGTATTTATTACAATTATCATGTCTAAAACATGACCAAGTCCATTAAGAATTTTGACATCATTTTCAGTTTTATTTTTAACGTGCTCGTAGTAATTCGAGTGGCAGTAATTTGCTTTTCTCCAAGCAAATTTGAAAGGCAGTACTCCTATAGACATGTACAATAAGTATGCATACTGCATATTTTAGTCTTAAATTATTTAACAATCTTTAAGAAAATTTAGTTGCCTTATTGTATTAATTACGATATAGTCTTTTACAATATTCTAGATTATCCAAACTTAATGTTTTTTGTTTTTATAAGGCTTACTCCTAACATTTTTTTAGAATATATTTGGTTTGACAAAAATTTATTTCGAATTTATGTTAGATAATGATATCCCCGTAGTGTTGACCCTGCTTTTGTTGTAGCACTATCATGCCTTAAAGGAAATAGTGATTTTTGAGCTATTTCAACTTATTATTTTAATATTGAAATTACTTTTTCGAAAATTTTAATTCCATTTTAATATGACATTCGATTTGAATTATATAATCACTAGACAGAGGCTTTAGAGGAACAGCTGTGAACTTTGCAACTGAAATCCGACGGATATATGGAATTTTAAATACGGATCAACTTAATTACTTTAATAGTCATTGAAAAAACAAGGCCTTGAAAACTTTGAAGTTTTAGCATCCCTTCTGACGCCAACGCCGGAAATTTTGACAATTTAACGATTTTTTAGACAATGCCCGAAATTACAGTTTCATAGCCAACAAAACCAAAACCATAAATGACGGTTGCATTAGATTCAGATTTTATTTGGCTCTGTAATAATATACGCAAATATAACGGTAGTTTATACGATTTATTTTCATTTTTATAACGGAAATTTATTTTTCGCTCTGTCCCTTATATTACACCGAATTATTTAGCTAAATATTTTGCAGATTTGGAAAATTAATTATTTCGGTCGTCGGGCGATAAGTATTATACTTAATGTCCGACAAATAAAAATTGACAATTATTAGTATGCTTATTAAAGCGACAATTTCTTGAGCTAATGCATTTTCCTCGTTAGAGTCTTGCGCTCTCTCGTCCAAAAGCAAATATTTGGGATTTACTTTGTACATATAAATTATTTACTTTCAAAATATATAATTGTTTATTTAGTGCATTGTCATTCCAATAGATACCTAAGTACTTTCAATGTTTATTTTTGTATTTGTTTAATTGTTGTAATAATTTACTTTGCTATTTAATAATTTATTTGGAATTTTTAATCGCGTAATTCTTACTCTTGTTTTATTGGTGCCAATTTCTGTCGTAATGATTATTTGTCGTTTTGCCATTCAATGAATGTTTTTGGTTTGTTGTTTTATTTTCATACGACTCCGAACCAATTCGCGTGTCCAAGTAAAACTCACGATGAACCTCAATTAAATCAGATAGGAAAAACATTCAATGAACATTTTTTCTATTTCAAGTTTTGTCCGCCCATTAAAGCGCGCGCGCTACTTACTGATCTGCCATTCAGGCATTGCAAGCAACCTAAACGACTGAGGGTAATTATTTTCAAACCTTTTAAATTCCAAAAAATTATGCATTAATTTGCCTTATATTATGCATTTTACGAAAAAAAAAGATGCTTTGTTAGCATTTCTACGAATTTCATTTTTAAATGGACTTATATAAACGGGGGGTTTATTTTTATTTTTTTTAATCAACTAATATAATATAAATAATGAATTTCATCGAATATTATTCATCAAACTATATTTGTTTCTCACCAAATTAATTAATTTGACTTTTTGGTTGAATAGTTAAAAAATAGTTAATAATCGATTAAAAAATTGGTAATTTTTATGTTGGGCATTATTTGACATTATAAACATCAGAAACGATAATTTAAAGTGATAAAAATATTAATTTGGAAAATTTTGTCTTTGATCTTTTTATATTTCTTAGAACTCATTATAATTCAGTGATTTTGGTTATTCCTTTAATTTCAAATTCTCTTTTACAATGATTGAACTTACTTCATAACAATGATCTAAGAAAATTTATTTTTTTTGTACTAAATTTTAACAGACTCTTGCCGAGTTGATGCGAAGTGCACATCAGGCAAAACATTTATTTTATTTTAATATAAAAGGATGTCGTCTGTCTGCAGGGAAACAAAATGCTAACTTACCGCCATTCCTAATTTTTTATTGCTGTCTTTATCGTAATAAATTGATCATTTAATTGTAGTTGAATTTATTCGTGCTAAGTACATAATGTTCAAGCTTGGTAATGCAGTAATTCAAAACATTCTTGCAGATATTGAAAAACTTTCTTTGTTGATCTAGTGCAGCAAATGTCCCCGGCAATTTATAGTTTTTTGTTTATATATATTCGCGCTACCTAAAAGACTTTTTTCTTTATTTCATTTCGTATTTTAAATATTTATTTTTTCTCACTATTTTATTTCATGTTTTGCTGAAGGTCTTTTTTTCCACAGGATATGGGTTAAATAATCAAATTCATTGTTCACATATAAATAAGAGCATTTTTTTACTTTTTTTTTGGTATATTTATTGCTTTTTTTATAGAAACTCGTCGCAAAATCGTTGATAATTTGTATGCTGCTCGCTTTGTTTTTCCATTAACAAACACATTTATTTCTGGATTTATATCAAAACTTGTACTTTAATTTTTTTTAATGTATTATCTATCTTTAATACCATTTCAATAAGATTTATTGAACATGTTTTAACTAATTGTACTTTATTTTTATTTGTATATTTTCTGTCCTTGTTCATTTTTAAAATAAGTTTCTTATTAACAAATATTTTGATAACAAGTTTATTTTTCTTCTGAATAGAATAATTCTTATAAAATGTTTTAAAGTTTCATTCTATGGAATTTTAGATAAATATTATGAATATTATATTAAAGTATAATGAATTTCTTCGTTTACTTTAAAGAGGAACGAGTGAAGATCATAATAACAGTATTAATCTATCAATTATTAAATTTAGAATTCATGAACCAGGTATAACAATAAAAGAAGCTTCATCTATTTATATTACTTGGTCTTATAAAATTCTTTTGATTGTCTTTTACAAGTGTTTGTTTTTTTACTAATTTTATGATAGAATCACTTTATTATTGCACGGATGTATATACCGTATTTCCTCTATTAGACGCCCTCCCTCCATTTGACGCCCCCCTTCCAATTGACGCCCCCCCTCGAGGGGGATCGAAAAATAAGCGCCCCCCCCCCCCTCCATTTGACGCCCCCTTCTAATTGACGCCCCCCAAAAAATTTGAAATTTTGCGACAAAAAAAGCGCCTCGCCAGACTTTTTTTGTACAACTGTTAATTGGATTAGGGAGGACAGAAATAATCGCAAAAATAGGGAGAATTTAAAAATATTTACTTATAAATTCAAAAAATAAAGGCATTTTGTTAAGAATTCATAAGTTTTTCAGAATTAAGTTTTCTAATATTTTTTGCAACACTTTTTTTGCGATAGAAATATGCCACTTTTTTATTTAAACTTGAAATTCGCTTCTTTTAGGGAAAAAATTTTGAAAAAGATGTTAATTTTTTCAGGCATTTCGAATTTCTAAACAAAAATGTGTCATTTTTTAAATTTTGAATTAAAAACTGAACATTTAAACAAGCGGATTTAGCCAGTATTGGCAATGGCCACAGAGTTAAAGGCAAAAACCCCAAACTCGGACCTCAAAAAATCCTTTATGTTAGTAAAAATTTTGCTGAAGGCTTTTGTTGGAAGATGAAAATAATGGATTTTTGAGTGATGATTCGTTGGAATTATAGAGAAATTTTATGAATTAAAGAATTTACCGATCGAAATATAGACGCCCCCCTCCATTTGACGCCCCCCTTCTAATTGACGCCCCCCCCCCTAGACGAGGATCGAAAAATAGACGCCCGGGGCGTCTATTAGAGGAAATACGGTAGATTGCTAATTTGAACATCCATAGTAAAAATTTAGTCAAAAGCTTTTTTTCGATTAATAATTTTTCTTCAATTTTTGCTGTTTTTATTTATTTAAAATAAAGCAAAAATTCGTCGGAATAACAAAAATTGAGAAGTAAATCTATTTATCTCATTAATATTTTTTATGTTTTGTGGATTTATTATTTTTCTAAATATCGTTATTTTTTACTTATCAATTATTCCAGTTTCAATGAGTAATCTAATATTTAAATATATGATACTGTTACCTGATCATTTTTTTATCTAATCAGTTTAAAATTCTATTATATTACCTCGACAAAAATATTATAATTTATTAAGTTAATATAAGATATATATCGCCCTTAATGGCGCAATTTTGAGACACTATTTTATTAGTATTTTTTGAATATTAATTGATTGGAAAATATGAGTAAAATTATAAAATTTATAATATAGGATGAAGGTTTATTTTTGAATGAATATGAATGAAACATGGAATATTCAATAAAATTTAGCCAGATTTTATTAGTAGAAAAATTAATATACTTTTTATAGCTATGCTTTATAATTGCTTCGCAGAGTCCTCCACAGACAATTCCAATAAAAGACCGCCTGTGTTTGCATTGGTTTTATCCATTAGAGTCAACAAACCAACCTTACAAAATGGCAAAAATGTAAGTTTTGGCTGCTAGTATTTTGTCATCAAAACTTAATCATTATTCTTTTTTTTGACATTATTTAAAAATAGTTTGCTGTATAAATATGTCTAAATAAATTTTTATGAACAAACATAATGTAATATTCAATTTGATGATCTATTCATTCTGCCACTCAATTTGTGATTTAATTTATTATAATTTATGGATTGCAATGAATATTTCGATTCACTCAGTCCCGGTTATGTTTTGATGGTTTAATTCTTTGTGTTTATTTACGACTTTCGCTTGTATTTTAAGGTGACGCCAAAGGAGTCCACGACATATAATAAGTGCGTTTGTCCTTGAGAATAATAGAATGTTTATTTACGGAATGGTTTAAATTCTATTTTTTGCTTGCTGACGCATACTAGTACCAAATCCGAATTAATACAAAATCAATTCAAAATTAATCCACAATATTATAACTTTAGTATATTCATTGGCTACTCAAACAATTTATATCTACATAGGAAAACACAAATTATTTTAAATTTTAATTTTTATTTAGGAAAGAGGAATTTTATTTGTTTTTTTTATAAAATGTGAATTACTACTCTTTCTCTTTTAAATTCTATTTTTATACAATTATGACTAAATATTTAAGGAATAATTAGGTATTTACTTTTTTCAATCTGTGACTTTTTATTTATTTGGTCGACTATTCATTTTCTAAAATTTGAAGGTGTTTGAATTTTGTGAAATGGTGGTGAAAATAATGGTTCATTTATTCACGTAAAAAGTTTTGTTTTTTTACAGGATAACTATAATGATAATGTATTGATTTAAAGATATTAGAATAAGTTTAAATCAGGGTTACGATATGTTCTTATTTCTAAGAAATGTTCTGATTTGGAGGGTCCAAATCTTAGAAACTAAAAATGTTCTTATTTCTAAGAAATGTTCTGAT
>JAKKIK010001441.1:0-16346 GCA_024500135.1 Heterodera carotae | reverse complement strand
CATGAAAATCTATGGGACGCATAAAAAACTATGGGACGCATAAAAGTCCATGGGACGCATAATAGTCCATGGGACGCATATTGTGCACTAGAGCCAAATGTTTCTGGATAAAATTGTATTAATATTGAGTTTATAATTTGGTGGTTTTGAGCGAATTTAGAAAAAAACCAACCTTCTCTTATCTACCAAAAAGACTCAAAAAGTCGGCACAAATTACGGCAAAAAAAAATTTGTTATCCTTTAAAAATGTTTTTTTGCCTTACAGAATTCGTCATTGTTCTACCATCCCACCACCCAACTGTACTATGCGTTCAACGCGAACACGGGCGAATATGAGCAAATTGGTGGTGGGATAACGGCGCAACAAAATGACGCCGGCATCGCCGTTAAATGGACCAAAAAGGCGCACCGTCGTCGTGCCACGCGAATTTTTGGTGATGAGTTTGTGCAGGTTTTATTTATTTATTTTTATGCATACAAAAGTGGGAAGTGTTTTGGCACTTTTTCGGAGAAATTCCGACCCCTATTTCAGACTTTTTTTTTTTTGGAATGAAACAAATGGCCTAAGCCCTGTTTGGGCTTTAGTGTCTTAGGTTAGCCTATACCCAGGGTCCCTGTTGCCTTCCCTTAATTTAGTGTACATTGGTGCATGGCGGAAAAACTTTTTTTTTATGTACTAAGCCGGATCTGACCGTAGGGTCGGCTTAAATTGCACAGCTAAACAGTTGTTTTGCAGAAAGTTAGTCAGGCGGAAATTGAGCTGGCTGAACTGACGCTTGACCTGGTGGACCGTTGCGCCTTTCTGTGTGGCGACTATTGCTGCAAGCGATTGGCCAAGCGTGCACTGCTCGTCGACCAAGCGGCGGCTGCGGCGGTGGACGCCGGCGGCGCGGAAGCGGCACTTGGCCAAGGGCTCTCGGTCAGTCAAAAATTTCGAATAACAACTCCTTGGGTGCCGGTACCATGATCGTAACAAAGCCGAGGGTTTCGTGGAGTCAAATTTTTTTTCGGCACAGACTCCAGAATTGGGCCGAAAAGCAGAATACGGATTTCGGGCGGTGGTCACACCTTTTTACACCCACTCTCGGACATTATCCAACCGAATTCGGGAATAACCATTTTCCCTAATATTTATAGGTCTCAGTCAAACGACGACGGCGTCCATCCTCTGCTGCTGGTGCCCTCAGCGAAGCAGCGGCAACGAGTAACAGCGATGAAAACAGCTCCGATGAACAACAAATGATGATGAATGAGGAGGAGCAAGTTGCACGACGTCAGCAAGAAGGTATGCCCTCCCTGGCATTCCCGTTCAAAAATCCTGGCCTGGTTAGTTCTATAAAAAACCCTGTAATCCCGGAAATTCTTGTCCCATTCGACGCTCGTATGTTTGGTAGACCGGGGGGGGCGGGGGTGGGGTCTTTTGCTGTCGCGCCCTAGTCTACTCTATTAATTCAAAAAAAAAAAATTTTCTCACAGAAGAGTGTGCCCGAAGTGCGCCATGCATTCGGTTGGTGGAACGTCCGCAAGGCGTGCTGCACATTGTGACCATTTGCGGTGCACGCGTCGGCTTCGGGCGCTCAATGGACGTTCAAATTGGTGGTGGTGGTGGCGGTGGTACAGGCGGACTGCAACAAGAAAACGAAGACCACCACGACGATGCCAATGCATTGGTAAGGGGGCCGGGACAAGTGCGCGACTTTCGGAGGGATCGCCCCCAAATAGGATTTTATCATTTGCAGCTTTTCTCCATCCGCTATACCTCCGCCGACGATGATAACGCCGCCGGCGGCGGTGAATACCGGATGAAATGGCACAGTAGCGAAGTACACGCTGAAAAGGACGGGCATTGTCTGGAGGTATCAACATGTGTAGGTGGTGTTATTACTCATTGGATTGGCATGTCGTCATCCGAACCCCGGACCTTCACGAAATTATCGCTATGTTTTTCTTTATTTTTTTTCGAAAAAGTTTCCAGAGTTCGAACCTGTGCGGGCGGGGGCTGTTTAAATCTGTGCCCATGTTCGTGTCACAATTTTTTTTTTTGCGCTTTTTAGGCCGGAATCAGTCACTCCGTTCGGCACGACGATCTGATCACAATTGTGGTTGGGCCTTCTGAACAACAACAAATTTTGCTGTCTTTTCACATTCACACCGGGCTGAACACATGCCAGGGCTGCGAGCCGGGATTGTTCAACAGCAGTGAAAGGTGCGCGCCAAGTCGGGATTTTCTTGGTCCAGATTTTTAAGAGCCGAACCCATAGGTTCGCCCAATCTACTAGTATTTTCGATAATTTCAATTTTACTTAAACCATTATAACGGTTTTTTATTCCAATTTTTACACTACAGAAGCGCCGACGGTGATGCGCCGAAAAAGCGCATTTCGCGTTATGCCGCACATCGGCGACAAATGCGGGCACTGAAGGAGCAGTACGGACTGTTGGAGGAGGTGGCGACCAGTCATTTAAACTTATTTTAACTCATATTAATGTTCAATTTTTGTTACCAGGACACTTCCGCTGTTGGTGAATTGCATGACAAATATGTGGACAGAGCTGGTCGCCGGAGGCGTGCAGTTGGCAGTAGCGATGGAAATATGCCCTCATCTACTGCCGTTTTGAATTCGGCGGGCGGAATTTACAAACGTTGTGCCGCCACACCTCAGCCTGGTATGGAAAAAATTTCGGGGCAAAAATTTGAAAAAATAATCTTTTTTTTTAAAGGCTCTTCAGCGGGCACCGTTCAACTTCAACAACAGCTGAGACATGACGTTGCTTCAACAGCGGCTGCAGCGGTGCCAATCAATGCGGACAACAAAGGCTTCAAACTGCTCAAGGGCATGGGCTGGACAGAGGGCCAAGGGCTTGGCAAGAACCGGCAGGGCATCCAGGGACCGGTGAGTAATGAGAGTGATATGCGGTAAAAAATATCGCACCAAGGATACAATGAGGGGGCGCCAAATAATTGGAAATCCACAATTAGTTTTCAAACGGTCTGGTAGCCGCCATGTCCTTTCGTTACAACAACAAAAAAAAAATGTAAAAAATCCATCCCAATTTTTAGATTGCCGTTTCATTCAAAAATGACCGAGTCGGATTGGGCACAGCAACAACAGTTGCAGCTTCAAAAATCAGCATCCAGCTTGGTAACAACAAACAACAACGGAATGCGGATCAAATGCGCAAACGATTTGCACAGGTCAGCTTGGTGGTCGGGCTGGGCCAATACACCACCATGCAATATTGAACATTGGGTTGTCCGGATGTCGAACAAAACCAAAACTTCCCGAATGTTTGACTGTCGAACAAGCTAATTTTCTGGCCTGGTAGAGATCTTCGTTTTCTATTTTTAGCTGAAAAAAAGAACTGACCATAATTTTTGGTTTTCCATCGAACCCTTTAATTTTTTTGTGACACCCAAATCACGGGACGGACTTTTTTAAGTTTTTTTTGCCTCCAGACTCTTCCTTCCCCTGTAAACATGTGTGTGTTTGATGCACTTTCTTTTTGTGCGCACTTTCTCAGACGCCCCCATTTTTTTTTTGTGTTGTTGCGATTTGCCCCCCTCCCCCGATATGTACTTTCCCCGTCCCCGTTTTCTCCTCCGAGTGCAATATTTGTACTTTATTAATGTAAAATGCATGGCGCGCATTTTTTTTTTGGTGCCCTAAAATAATTAATTTTAATTTTTTTTTAATTCCATCCATCCCAACACATGCACAGATCGTCGAACAACAATCGCTGCAGGATGATGGCGGCGGCGGCGGCAAGAAATGAGGACACTGAAATTTGGTTGGCCTGCGGGCAGCTGTCGGCCGGCCGCCCTCACTGCGCGAGATGGGACGGAGGCGTGGCGAGTGCCGCTGCTGTTGTTGAACACACACGCATAAGAGCGAGAGAACCGGAATATGTTTGTTGTTGTTGCTGATTGATGACGATGGTTGTTTGTGGGGCGATCGACAAAAAATGGACACAGACAGAGAGAGAGAGAAAGGAATACTGTGGCCAGGGAAGGCATGTGTCAAACCATCACTGACGGCAACGGCATCGCATTCTTCGCCGCCGGCTATGTGTGTGTGTGTCGTTACGGACCTCTCCTCTCTCTGTCAGTCCGTCTTTCACACCAATAAAACTAAACATTTCTGCGTTCCGATCGCGTGTTTCCCCCTCATTTTAATAATGTGCCGATGGTGTCGTTTAAATGGGGGCGTTGGTGGGTGGATGGATTGATCGATCATATCTTCAAATGGTTGGTCATACGAGAGAGAAAGTGTCGGCGAAAGAGTGGGTATAAACGAGAAAGATTACGAACGGAATGAGTGGGAAAATTGGTGTATTCCTTGTTGAGTGTTATGTTTAACAAATGCTTTTTTTTTTGTGATACAGTGATCAACTACTCTAGTTGATCAACTTGTTTTGAATATTCTTGGCGATCAACTTATCTAATGATTGTGTTAATCAATTAGCGTGATCAGTTTGGATCAGCGAGTGATCAGAATATGTTTGATCACTAATATACATATGTGTTACAATGCAATTTTCGCCTTTTTTTTTGATAAACATGCACTTTCCGTTCACATGTCCTCCACTTTTCATTTTTTGCTCTAGGCGTTGCCATTTTACGCATATTACATTAACATTTGTGTGTTACATTTTCATCCATCATTTTATTTAAATCTATAACCGTCTTCCCTCCTCATTTATTAAATTTCTTTGCCCCCTCTCCCCTTAAGGGATTGAATTTATAATATTTGTTTGGTTAAAGATTGATTGGCGGGTGCAGCAGCAACAGCACACTGCGCCGTGTCATTGCTACTCTTTTCCCGCCATCCATTCACGTGCACTCCATCAGCGCCGGCAGCAGCAGCAAGAAAAGGGGGCGGAGCCATGTCATCAAAAATGTTGTCGTTGTCGCCGGCGGCGATTAAAAGCGGTGTGGTGCTGGTGCAGCTGCAGCATATGGGATCATCATCATCTTCGTCGTCGACACTTTTACACCGCCTCTCGCAGCAAAGTTACCTCCTCCTCCGCCATTCCATCAGCGTCTCCGGTTTTCGTCCACCACCACCATCTCGTCACCCACTTTCATCGTCTTCGTCCTCCTCCTACACTCGCCACCATTTGCTGACGCTGACGACAACATCGTCGTCGTTGCAGTTTTCGCCGAATTTGTTCGTCGCTGTTGGTGTTGCTGATCGCCGTCGCCACTTTTCCACCGCCGTCGCCCTCCTCTCATCGTCGCTGTCGCCATCGATCGTCGCCCGCCGTCGCCATCCTTATTTTTGTTGTTGTTGTACACCATCAACATCGCCGACACCAATGGGTTCAATTTCGCAGTTGAGCAGCGTCCAACAACAACGGTGCGCCATGTACACCACGGAGGCGCCCTCTGTGGCACCCGCGGCACCGCTGACGCTGGAGCCGTTGACCGGCGCAGATGCGGGCATTCTGGTTGCGCGCATGAGTGTGCCGTCCACGCGTAATGCATTTTCACGCGCCCTTGCCCAAGCGGTTGGTTTTTTATTTAATTTATGGGGTTTTTTGGTCATAGGAAATGTTCATTACCCAATGCCTGCCGAATTTTACCGCTAATGCCTAACGCTCCGATCCCATTTAGTTCCGTGACATGGTCGACCAGTTGCGGTATGGACTCGAGACTCGTGCACTGATTTTGACCAGCTCAGTACCTCAAGCATTTTGTTCCGGTACCAAAAAAAAGTTATTTTTCTTTTAATTCCAAAAATTTTACCTTTAATAGGCGTCGATTTGAAAGAACGACGCAAAATGACGTCCAGCGAAGTGTACACTTTTGTGGATGGTAAAATAATTTTTTTTAAATTAATAATTTTACGTTTATTTTTCCTCAATTTTAGGCCTTCGTCGAACGATCACCGATCTGTCCGAGCTGCCCTTCCCGACCATTGCGTGCATTGACGGCTGCGCTTTGGGTGGCGGTTTGGAGTTAGCGTTGGCCTGCGATATGCGAATTGCAAGTGAGTGTTTAAAACGCACAGCATGAAACGTGGAATTTTTTTTTTTTTTGAAATTTCCGTTTTCTTGAAATTTTTGAACCGGATTTTTGTGGTAGGTCTAAACGCTGTCAGGTATGGGGCTCTCATTTTCTTGTTTTTTGTTCGATATTATTAATAATACCTTATATTTTCCAATAGGTTTAATTTTGGTTATTGGAGTGGGGGCTCTCTATTGGAGAAATATGGGCCTTAAAAATTTTTTTTTGAGATTTATTCAAATGTTTCAGCCCCGCGTTCCGAGTTGGGCTTGCCCGAGACACGGTTGGCCATCATCCCGGGCTGTGGCGGCACCCAGCGGTTGCCGCGCGTGGTCGGCGTCGCAAAAGCCAAGGAACTGATTCTGACGGGCAAACGAATTGGCGGCGCCGAAGCGGCACACATTGGGCTGGTGAGAAAAATTCCACAAAAAAAAAATCAGGGTCTAGCGTAGCGAGGCTTTCGGAGGGGTGAAGGACGGAATTAAAAGAACGACCTCCGGCCAACGAATTTTTTTTTTCGCTTTCACTATTATAGGGTGAGATAACGGCCAAGAAAAAATCAGAAAAATCGGCCATGTGCCACAAAACAAAAGCAATTTTTACTAAACTAATTCATCCCCCCCCCCCCCTTAAAGCTCAACCACTTGACGGACGACCCGTTCACCAAAGCAATCGAAATTGCGCGAGATGTGCTCAAAACTGTAAGTGTACTAAATTTTATGGCTGTCGTGCAAAAAATTAATTTGCAAAAACCCCGCAGGGTCCCCTCGCAAATCGTGTCGCAAAGCTGGCAGTTGAGCAGGGCTTCGACCTGGAATTGCGCAGTGGCCTTGTTGTTGAACAACAGTGCTATGCACAGGTGTGGTCACGTCTAGGGGACTCATCGGAGATTAATGGAATGAATTACGCTACAAATTTCAAAATCCGAATTCGCCCAATCGGTGCCAAAAACGGCACGGAATCCGCGGACCAAAGAAGTCCCGGTTCCAGGTACATTGTATCAATGAAGTGTTTGTGAGCATATCCTCTTAACCCATCAACATTTTTGGACCAGTTTTTATGCACACATTCCGGGGGACCAAATTTGGAGAAAAACTAATTTTTTAAAACACAATTACCCTGTAAATAATGTATGTTTTAGCTAATGCCGACAAAGGACCGCCTGGAGGCATTGGACGCGTTCGCGCAAAAGCGGCCCCCAAAGTTCAAAGGCGAATAATGAAAATGTGGCATTAAATGGGCGTGTGAATAAAACAGCCAACTTCTCTATTTTTTTTTTGTTTGTTTGTTATTATGTCGCCTAATTTGCCTTCTCCAAATGATGCTCTACCTTTTATTGTATATTATTGCTTGCTTATTCGCTTTTTTTTTTGTTTCATTTTTCGTTTGCATAAATCATATTTATGGAGAAAAGCATCTGGTCAACAGTCCCCTACATAATGACAAAACAGTTCCTTTTGTGAGGGCATTAATACGGGGAGGGTGGGGTCAATGTTCAATTTAGACAACACATCGTAATTAACACAGAAATATATTTTTGACAATTATTTTGTAATGACAAACAACAACAAAATAAAAATCAAGGAGAGAGAAACAAAAAATTAGGACCAAACATCTTCAATTAGGCGTTCCTTCTCGCGCAGTTTCTTCAACAATTCAATTGCTTCGACAGAGGAAAAGCCTAAAACAAAAAAGAAATACCATTTTTTCGCCCGGACTTACAAATTAGCCCTTAAACATGGAATTTCAAAAAAAAATTTAAATGGGATATCAAGACAAGAGAACTAATTTGATGTGGAATGATATTGATGATTGACCCCCAATTGACGGTCTAGACTAAAACCAGCACCTTTCTCACACTGCAGAATGTCGCGCAGGCATGTCCACAACTCTCGGCTCATGTTCTTCACATCACCGCAGGCGTAGAACAGTCCAGCGGCACCGCCGCCATCGTCCTCAGAGTCAGCGGTCAAAAAGTGGGCGACTTCTGCGCTGCGTTGGCGCAACGCGTCATAGACACGGGCGGGTCTCGCCGGTGCCGCGTTGTCGTCGACCGCAGGAGGACGCGACTCGCACAGCACCAACTCACTGAGCACACCGTCAGCGACCATCTGGTGCAGTTCAGACATGAAATCATGGACAAAATTGAGTAATTTCCTCCCACCCCTTCCCCCCCCCCCCCATTTTGGCTACCTGAACAGGAACTCGTCCTCCAAATTGCTGGATGCATAAAACAGTGTTCGTCTCACTCCTACTCCTGCGCCGCAGTCGTCCATGCGTTGGATGCAATGTCTGGAAATTAATTGGACGAGCATTAAAGCATTTTTTGTGGCACAAGAAAAAAACTCATAAAAGAGACACAATGTACAACAAACACAGCCTCATGACAAATTCGGATTCATCCATAAATCCTTACCGAATTTTCTGCAGGAATGCAATGAACGGTGCAACACCAGTGCCGGGGCCAACCATCATCAACGGCGTGTTCAGCAACAGATGGTCAGCAGCGGCATCGGAGAGCTCTGCTGGCGCAGCAGCGGCGGTGACGCGGCGCGCCAGAGAGGGCGGCAAAAGGCGAAATTTGGACGGCTCTTTTTGAACAAGCTGACAGGGAAAAGAAAATTTTAAAAAAGTGGTCTAGGGGGGTACCTTGGCCGGGAAAATCCCAAAAAGCAGGTTTTTTTCCCATAACCTGTAAGGTTTAGCCGTATAAATTTCTGTCTTGAAATATAGAATGACAAAAAAAGTTTTTTTTTGGGGGGGAGAGAGAGAGAGTTGGTTTTTCTCAGTCAGTAAGCATCCGTCGCCTGTGCCAACTACGCACCTGAACAGTTTGACCCGGCCTCAGTTCGAGCAGCCATTGGGTGCATGCGCCGTATCGCTTTTGGCCAATAAATTCCGGGTGCGTGTCAAGCAGCGTGGAAGCGGGCTGTTCAAGCACGGAGTAGACAAAGCGGAAGCGAATATTGTCGTTGTTGTTGGGCGAAGACGACGGCGACGGCAGCGAGCAGGGCAAGTGACAGGCGAGCGTGTAATGACGCGGCATCAGACGGGGTAGGTAGCCTAAGAATAACTAATACTCTCGGCATTAAATGTGAACATTTAAAAACTCGAGGCCAAGGTTGATCATTCCGGGACAGAGAATGCCGACTCGCGAGACCCAACTCAAAAAAAGGAGAGAAAAGTCTCGACTCCACAAAGCCGTGACTCTCAACCAATGAAGAACAAATGCAACGGTACTCACTTGGAATAGGACTCCAGACTTCAAAACCGTATTCGATGGTTTGTCCCAAAGAAAATTTTCACTCTCGGTGTAGATAAAGTATACGGAAATCCGGCATCTTCCCTGACCCTTTTCTTACCAATTAAACATTCCAACGGCGGTGCAAGTGATGGGAACACGCACAGCAGCTCAACCAATGAAATATTAGGCTGCAAATACAATGAAAGACAATAAATTTGTTTGCGCCGATGTGATTAACCCCAGAAAAAAACCCCCGACCTGTCTAACAAATTGTACAAATTCTGTGGCGCCCTGCATACTGCACAGTTCCAAGAGGCGACGCCGTTCGGTCGAACAACTCGCGTGGTCCGCAAAGGCGCGCAGGGCAAGCAAAAAATTGTTAAAAATGACTTAACAAATGTATTTCGGTTGGAAGAAAAAAAAAATCGGGATTTTCGAGGGTAGTTTTAAAATAAAAAAATACTCGTGAAGGCGCCCTGCGAATGTCGACGAATTGGCTGACCAATTGGCGCGGTGAACAGCGTGGCGGAAGGTAGGCAAATTTCCCGTTGATTTTCTCAGATGGCGAACTTAGCACCTCCAAAGCCTGTTCGGCTTCGGCTGTTTCGACAGAGAAACCTAATCTTCAAAAAAAATTTTTTTACAAATTTTTTTTTGTCAAAAAGTTAGACCCCAAAACATGGTCCGCGCGAAAAACGACCCGTCCCCGTGCCGGGCCCCACACCACTCGCCGCCGCCCACCGTTGGAGCACAAATCGCACCTCCGCCGCCGGGTTGTCAAACAGCACGTTGAAGGAGTCGCCGGCGTCACAGTTTGCAAGCAGTTCACGCCGGGCATCCGTATCACCAGCAAAATAGTCGTCGACGCCATCAGCGACAAGTTCCAACTCCAACTCCCATTTGGGCTTGCCAATGCGACCAGCGGTAGTGCGTGTGACGCACGCGTTGCGCACGACACGCGTGTGCAACAGCGGCCCAAATGCGGTGGGAATGGGCGCGCCGCGTTGCCAAAGTGCTGCTGCGTCTGCTTCACGAGTGGAGGCGTCATCGATTGTTTTTGCCTTAAAATTTCAAATGTGCCTTTATTCCGGGACTCATTATCAGGTAAACTGCCGCGGAAGAAGGCAGCGACCATATCGTTTTTTTGTAACAAATAATCAAAAAAAAAAAAGAAATTAGATTTAAGAGCCGGAAATTTCGATGGCTTAGGTCGTTGGTTCGCAATTGACACACACATTGCATTAAAATTATGAGTGTGCAAAATGGGATAAAATATCATACCTTTTTGATGGTCAGCAACGGTTGGGCAAGCGCCGCGGGCACACTCAACTCGGTCACTTGGCCCAATTTCTTGGCGCCTAATAAAAAATTTAGAACATTAAGGTTCATAAATTGAAAATAATTGGGAAGATAACGATCCTCACCAATTTTCAGAGAAGGAACTTCGTCCATAAAAGCGAAATGCGTTGTGTCAATGTGCAAAAAATTTCTGGACAATTGTCTAATTGCTGTTATGTGAAATAATGGACGATGCCAATAAAATTTCATGAAAGATGGGCTAAAAATTGATCATTTAAATAGAGTTAAAGGCGGCACGGAGGACGGCATCGGCATTTTGTACGAGAAAAAATTATTTTTCAGAAAATTTGAAAATTCCTGTCTTAGTTAGCACTATTTTGAATATATGGCATAATGCTTGTCATTTAAATAATTAAATTTTTTTTTGGAATTTTTTTTCAACAAAATTCTATTGTTTGTACATGTAAATGTGTGGGATCTAGAGATAGACGAGATCACGGAGAATTGATTTCTAGGGTACTTTTACAAGATAGTAATTTTTTTTACTCATGCACACGATTAATCCGAATTGTTGTCTTTTTAGTCACATTTGAAATCCATTTCCCATTGATGACAGCCGCATATTCTCCGTCTGGTGGTGGTGGTGCTGCAGTCTCACTCCTCTACAGGGACAGGCCTGAATGGAGCGATGTGAACCCTATTTATGCCAGTGCCGAAGAGAATGCCGTTGTTCGAATTGCCACCAGCGAGGAATGTTCGTTTATCAAATTTAAAAACGATAAAAAAATAAGAAAAAAACAAGTGGTTAGACTGACCGGACACAGAATCCTTGTTTTTAAAAAGCCAACCAGGCTAGTCCCCTGCCATTAAAAAAACCGGTTACTCGTAATTTTTCAGTCGACGACGCTTTTGCCTATTTACGTGCCATAATGAATGCCAACGAGCTGAGTGAACGGGCACTTGAGCTCACGCAGGCATGCATTTCACACAATGCCGCCAATTACTCAGTTTGGTACGAAATAATTTTTGGCATTTATTTAGTAATATTTTTGACCGACATTTTGACATTTCATTTGTGGTGCCAATTTTTGCCATCAAAAAACCACCAAATTCCAGGCAATATCGTCGGGCCATTTTGCGCGCCCTGGACAAGGATGTTAGCGATGAATTGCGCTACTGTGAGGAGGTTATTCTTGACAACCCAAAGAACTACCAAGTTTGGTTTGTTGTTGAGGTTTTAACCTTTTTTTCTATTTAATTTTTTTTAGGCATCATCGAAAAACTTTGGTAGACGAGTCGGGCATTTACGCTGCTGAGCTGCCATTCACTGCCCAACAGTTGCAGGAGGAGACAAAAAATTACCACGCATGGCAGTACAGGTTTTTTTACAAATAAAAAATGATGATCTCCGAACCTTGAAAACTGGCATTTTTCCGAGAGTTAGTTGCCAAGACAGAATTGTCCAGAATTTCAATGGGCATGCTTAATCGTTTTTTGTCAACAAAAATTTCTTGATATTTTTGGGATTGGTAATAAAAGGAATTTTTTTTTCAAGGCAATGGGTTGTTGAACGGTTTGCACTGTTCACGCAGCAGGAGATGGACTTTGCGGCCGTTTGCCTGTTCGAGGACGTGTTCAACAACTCGGCGTGGAACTACCGTTACTTTGTCGGTGCTCTTTTGAGTGACTGCTTCACCAAGAAAGCGTTTATGGACAGTGAAATTATGTGGGTTTTGTTATTTTTTCAAGTCGGTCGTTTATTGCTTTCGAAGGCGCGATCCGCCAATCTGGTTACCCACTTTTTTGGGATTATGTTTTGTAATTCTCCGGGTTTGTACTTGGTCCATAAACAACAAGATTCATTCTTGGTAACATTAAAAAGACCTGAATTTAACCAATTAACCATGCCCATAATATTTTTGGTTTTTTACAGTTACACTTTGAACAATATCAAAAAGGCGCCCGGCAATGAAAGTGCGTGGAGCTATTTGGCCGGGTAAACTTTTTGCGATTTTTAAATTCAAACTTGCCTTTTAAATCTCGTTGTTTTTGTTATTGTCTTACAGCATTTTGATCAACGATCCGTTGGGCGCTGATCGCTCCGAAATTGTACTCTACTGTGACGCACTGCTCGCTCGTCAGCCGCCGTGCAACTCGCCACATCTGTTCCAATTTCTTGTCGACAAAATTGGGGACAAAATGCGACAACCAAATGCGGTGGCCAACGAGCAACAGCTGGAGGCAATGACGCAAAAAGGCAACGAGGTGTGGTGTGCATACATATACCAGGGACCGGCAACCAGGATTAGGGTCTGGGCGTGCTTTTTGGTCCTGGGGAAATCCCATAAAGCTTTCATAGGTCCACTAAATACAGCCCTGCCGGCAACCAACCGGATCGGGATTTCAAAAAAGCAAGTCCCGGTCTGATTTAAAATAGCCCGGCGGGAGCTATATAAATTTTTGTTAACCAGAAACCTATACTATACCCTGGAAAATCCCTTGCCAGGATTCCGAGCCCACAGATAACTTAAACATTGTACTTTTCAATTAATTTTTTTTTTCATCCAGTATTTGGATGTGCTGGAACGCGTTGACCCAATTCGGCACAATTTCTGGAAGTACAGGCGGGCACAGCTGCAAGCATTGGCCGACACAGTGAAGTTCAGCAGCAGCAGTGCCTGAACAATAGATGAGGGCGAAATGCATTCCTTTTTCACATTCAATTTTACTTTTTTGAATACTTTCTATCCAATGTGCACCCGATTCCGATTCGAAGTCGCAAAATCGAATAATATTTATTTGTTTATGTGGTGATGTTATAGCGTTCAACTTCCAGAAAACTCGTTTTTTGGCCCTTAATTTTTGCCTACTTTTTTTCCTTCAGAAAAGCTATCCATATATACACAACATGGTTTTTGACGGTGGTTGTTCTTCACCGGTGGCCAGCAGTTCGGCGGAAAATGTGCCGGAAAAGCTTCTCCAGGTGTGACACAATTGCCCAGTATTTTGTTGACTAACCCCGGTTTACGGCAGTAATTTCCAAAACAGGGCGTATTAATCCGAAAGATTACCAAGCCTGTCGTTCACGCATCCCCTTGGTAACATTAAAATGTTCATTTGTTTTGATGGGCCAATGGACAAATTGATTCCGGGTCCCAGATTAAAATCACAAACAATGTTTTCCACTTTTTAGGTTGACATTTACCTGTTCAATGTGCCGCAGCGGCATCATGCCGTCACCGATAATCATATCACTGCTGTCGCCCCGGCATGGGATGCCAACAACAACAACAGTGGAGGAGAAACGGCTGTTGATGCTGCGGACTTATTGGCACAACAGTTTGGCACCGCCACCACACTGTTCGATGTGCACGTGATGCCACCGACGCATAATGGCGGTAAACTATTGAGAGACTCACCGCGTCGGACCATGGGTTTCTGAGTCTTGGGCGAAAATAGAGTTTCGGAGTCTCTCGGACCGGGGTCCGGGGTTTCTGACCCCGCCCTTGAGGGTATGCTGAGGCCACAAGAGCAAAAAGATTATACCTAAAGCAGACGACCATGCTGCGCCGCCCTCCGCCGCTGCTGTTGTTGCTGAACAGTGCCACTCGCGGCTGCATCGTAGCCGCGTGCGCATTGATCGGTACCGGGACGGTGCTCAGCTGGCGGACATTATTCGACTGATTGACGGTGAACTCAGTGAGCCCTACTCCTTCTACACGTACTTGTACTTCACCTACCAGTGGCCCGAACTGTGCGTTCTGGTCCGTCATGTATCAATAATAGTAAAAATGCCAAAAGAAATACGCAATTTAATTGGGTCATTTCAAAGAAAAAAGGGCCGATTCCCCCGCTTGTTAAAGGCCATTGACTGTGACAGTGAGGCAATTGTTGGTGCTATTTTGTGCAAGTTGGACAGCGCTGCGATGGAGGAACGTCATCACTACAGCGTCAACGTTGTGTCCCGTGGTCAGTCATTCAACCGTAACAAGCCCGTAACCAGAAAAAATTTTCGTGGGGGGGAATCGGGAAAAGTTTTCCATTTTTTTCGGTTTCGGGGGGGGGGATTCCCCCCCCGCCCCCTGGTTACGGGCCTCAACTGTTAATCTGAAGAATTTTTTTTACAAGGATGGGCCTAAAAATTTCGTACCCGAAAAGGGTCAGAAAAAATGGGTTTGCAAAAAAAAACAACTCGAACTGCATGGAGACCCAGTTTGATAAATATCCGCTCGTGTGTGTATTACCTCATTCGCTAGACGCCCTAGTCGAAAATATATCTCCCCACCCCCCTATTTTAGGATACATTGGCATGTTGGCGGTGGAGGAGCACTACCGAGGCAACGGCATTGGCACTCGATTGATCCAAACAGTGATCGAATTATTGCGTCAGCGGGGTTGCCAAGAAGTGCGTTTTCACTTTTCCATTTCTTTTATTTACCTCCCTCCGTTTTTTCTTTTCCTAATCCAAAAAATTTATTTTTGCGCGCAAAATTTTACTAAATTTCTGACACAGTTTTTTCATAAGGCCAGCCATGACGACAATCATGTGCCCCTTTTGCACAGGTTGTACTGGAAACGGAGGTGTCCAACGCGCACTCGTTGAGCTTGTACGGTCGCCTGGGGTTCATCCGTGACGCGCGGCTGTTCCGCTATTACCTGAACGGAGGCGACGCGTTCCGACTCAAGCTGTTCCTGGAGGAGGAGGAGGAGGATGAACCGCCATGCCATGCTGCTGCTTCTTCTTCTTCTTCTCATTTTGTTGATCATCATCGAACATTTTCATCAATTCGTACAATACAATGGAATAATTAAATTCAATTATTATTATTGTCTTATAGAAAAAAAAAAATTTATGTGAATATTATTTAATACAGCAGGGACGGACCATCGGGGACTGTTGGGAATGGCTTTTTGGAGTGTCCATTTTGAGACGACCAAATTAGTTGAAGGTGTCGAGGAACAAAAATTTACAAATTTTAAAAGCAATCTTAGAAAATTTGGCTCCTTTCAAAATCCAAAAATTTGTCCACCGCCCGCCACGAGCAATGCAAAGAAATGAGCGATCGCTTTTCGGGGATATTTGCTGAATGAATGAATGATCGCCGTTGATCGGATAGGTGGTGGCCCACAGCACACTTTCTTTTGCTGATCGATCGGCTTGAATAAATCCAATTTATTCAGCACTACAATAATTTGGAACATTTCAACCACTTGTTGAATTTCGCCCAAATTAATAACATTTACCCCTCGGAGAGAATACGGTATCCAATACATATATACAATACGTTTACATATAATTGTTGATGTGGGAATAAACTGGCAAAAATGTTGTTGTTTGATATTTTCTTCTATCAAAATAAAAAGATTATACTCAAAATTCAATTGTTCGAAGAAATATTATACACCCTCTAATAGAACCCCGGGGGTTCTATTTTAAGAATCAAACTTATTCGGACACTGCTAAAAGGCATTAAATGACCAAATGACCCAAGTCGGCCAACAGAGTTTGGTGGCCGAGTGGGTTACGTGCAGCGTTCACTCGCTTTGCACCCGCGCGGTTCGAATCCCTCTCGGGGTTGATGTTTATTTAAAGTTTTTGTCAAACAGTTCAAAAAATTGCTTTATAGGGGAAAAGTACCGCCAGCAAAACTAATTGCACGGTAGCCGAGTGGGTTACGTGCGGCGTTCGCTTGTTTGCGTCCCTTACGGTTCGAGTACCTCTGCCTGCGGTTTTGACACACTCAAAGTTAAACTCGTTCGCTTCGGCGTTCGGGGAGCATGTTTGGCGGTTCATGC
>JAKKIK010001440.1:0-16357 GCA_024500135.1 Heterodera carotae | reverse complement strand
TAAACTCTGATTGGACTCATAAAACTCTGATTGGACTCATAAAAATCGATTGGACTCATAAAAGTCGATTGGACTCATAAAGTGCATTAGAGCCAAATTTTTCACATTTAAATTTTTTATTTCACCCTCTTTTTGTTTATTTATGTGTAGATTATAAAATGGCATTGCAACAAAATGGCGATGTCCCCCCATCTCCGCCCACAAATGTTCGACAAAAAACGGCGCCGATGGCAACAAAAAAGAATGTGATCACCATTGGCAAAGTGAAGCGACGTGTCACCGAACTGAAGTGCGCCGAAGTCCGATGGTTTTACAAGAGCAAGGAGGACACAAAATGGACGCCCTTTAAGGGTTCGGTTTTTTTTTTAAATTTAATTTGGTACTTGGTTATCCGGAGCAAGATTTTCAAAAAAAAAAAAATTTTTTTTTTCGCTTTTTTTCATCTATGTAATTCATTGGATGTTTATTTGCACATTGCCGGCTGGCGTGAAGTAGTTCACTTTCCTGGAAAAAAAAGTGATGGCTTGGCTCTGTGCTTGGCTGATGCCAAATTCGCAATATTTTTAGTCTTGAAAATTTTATAATGAGTGGAAATCTATCGCAATAAAAATGAATCGAAAGAATACTTTTGTTACACCGTTTACGATCACATATGATGAAATAAAGCGAAAAGAAAAAATTTCTTTGAAAATCTGGGTCCGAATAACCGCGACAAGTACCCTTGAATTTTCTGTCATAGTTGCGTTTCGGTACTTATTCATTTTTCTCCTTTTTTTCAGTCTTCTTACAAACATGCTTCCAGGGTTTTTATTGGTCAATTTAGGCCAAGTGCGCGAAAAGTTTGTTTTAATTTTCGACAGAACTCGGAGTTGGGGTAGACGAATAGCAGGTCAGCAGTTACCCTTAAACCCCCTAGAAGCATGTTTATAAGAATTCGAAAAAACAATTTTTTTATGTGGTGTTTTAAAGTGATTAAGTATTAAGGGCTACAAGGGGCATGCAAATTTAGAGGTCTTCTTGGTATTTCTGGAATAAAGGCCTAGCAATGGTTTACATGTATTAAATATTTTAGCGGAAAAAACCGTTTGAAGAATAAGAATTTTTTTGGTTCATTTTTCGTGTATTAAGCGATTTTGTAAAAAAGTATTTAAACGAGTTCAGAATCGAGTCTGTGCTCGGTGTAAATTCTTACAATTAACATTTTTTTAATAAAAAATCCATGATGTTAAAAAAATTTTTTACAAAATTCTAGGCTTTGATTCGTCGGTTTTGGAGATTGCCTATCGACGCAAGGTTGGCATGCCATTGGACGAGGCGGCCAAAGCAGAGGTGGAAACACTGGCACTTCCGCCACAAAGTTCGGTGATTGTGCTGGACGGCAATTATCGTGCCGATGAACAGATGGAGTCAGTGAGTGCCATCTACTGGGGCGAGGACACATTGAAGGTTCGTTTGCCAGCTAGACTTGATGACAGGGCCAGATTGTTTGTTAGGGTTAGAAATAAATTGCTAAATCCGGAGACTAAAAATTTAAATGGTCAGGAAATTTCATCTTTACCTGGGCTCAAAACAATTCGAGTTTGAGTCCGACACAATTATTAGGTTCGCAAAAGTTAAAAGATCCGAATAGGTCTGAAAAATGGGTTTTTGGGAGGTCTTGAATTTTTTTTTTTTAAATTTGTTATTGCCAGATACAACGAGGTTCCTGGTTCTATGCCGACACCTATCAGCCTGTCCAACCCGAGTTTGCCGACGAAGTCGAGGCGCACCATCTGAAGAGCTTCCGCGACAATGTCATTCCTGAAACGCCGGTGTTCAGTGACACTGAGTCCAGTAAAAAACCGGGTAAAAAAATTTATTTTCTCAAAACAATTTAATTCCCCCTCAATTTATACGCAAATAGACATTTGTCACTTGAGGGGGGGCTGGGAGGGGTTTCGAAATTTTCGTAAAATTTTATAAAAAAATTCAGTTCTCACCACACTGAAATGGAGCGACAAGGAGGTCAGGTGGAATTCGGTTGTGGACGTGTTCATTGCAGGGCGGAAAGGTCGAGGTAATTTACAAAAAAATTTTTTTTTGGTTAAATTAAAATTCAAATTTTGCGGAATACAGATTTTAACACAAATTTTTGTTGTTTTTTCAGTGCTTCGATGGGTGACCCGTGCGGAGGGCAACTCACCGCTTCGTCGTGGTTTCAAAGATGAGGCAAACGCGCAGGAGGGGATGCCCAACTTTTCGGACCTCATTTTGGTTGTGCACGGTAATGAGGGGGGGGGGGGCTGGATTAAAAAAATCCTCGTTTTTTTCAATGAAATGGGTCGTCGAATTCATATTTTTACCTTTAATACAACGACTGGAGAATTAAATTTTCTTGGGTAGTGTTAGATCCAGGTTGCCCACGGACACGGGTTATTTTAAATCCGTGCCAGGGCATTTTTGTTGGGTTCATATTCGTGTCTGTCTAATTTCTCGAAAACGTTATCCGTATCCGGACATTCACAGGATTTTCCGAGGGCACCTCTGAGTTTGATTATCCATTTTTGAACGCATAAATTTTTATCGGGGCAATAATATTTTGTTTTATATATTTTACAATTTTCCGCACCAAGGCATTGGGCAACGGGGCTACCAGAATTTGATCGCCAAAAATTCGGCCCAAATTCGTGAAGCAATGCTGCAGCTCATGGACAAAAACTACCCAAGCGAGAAGCGGCGGCCCGCCGTTTTGCCCGTGGAATGGCGGTCATCGTTGGTATTGGATGGAGGTAATAACTAAATAAAATCCAATTTTTGGGACTACGAAAAAGGGCCAAACTGTGGTCTGTCTGAATGGATTAAAAATTCAAAAATCTCGAGAACAAAAAGTGGCCGAATGCAAAAAACATTCTTTAATCTTAATTCGATCATTCTTGGATTGGACTTTGCATTGTGGCCATAATTTTTGGCGTTATTTTTATTTTTCCAAGTGCTTAACCAGAATCATGGTTTTCCGGGGGAGTTAAATGAGGTATTCAGGGGTGTTTTTTCATGGAACCTTCGGCGAAGCCTTTTTTTTTTGCTCTTACCAGTCAAACAAAAATTACGGTGAATTTAAATGTGTTAAGAAATGTTTGTAATTTTCATGGAAAAAAAATTTAACATCCCCTTTCCCCCTGGCTACGCTCTTGTATTCTTCATATGTTTTTGTTTATTTACTTGGATCGAAAACGGGAAAAAGTCCAATAAAAACAACAAATTTAAGGTGTCACCGATGTGGCAACTCTTCCAAAAGTCAGTTGTCGTTTTCGTGTGTGCCAATTAATTTTGTATCAAATACATTAATTTCTAAATAATTCAGATGGAATTCGCTCGGTCCACTCTGAACTCAACAGTGATGGACCTGGTCAATATTTTTTTTTGTTTTGTTTCTGTACATCGGTGGGGACTAGGGATGCACTCGGATTCCTAAAAAATTTTGGATTTCTGAACCAATGCCCGGACGCCGAAATTTTTTTGTATGTGTTTTGAACCCAATTAAGTCTGATTTTACGGGGCAGACGATAAGTCGCAGGCAAATTTTTTATTTTGTTGGACAGGCTTTCTAATTTGATTCCAAACTCTAAATTTTGGTCTGAACTTTGTTTTTCCTTACAAATTTTTTATGCTTTTTTAAATAAAAAAAAATGTTTTTTTTTCTCTTCAAACTGAGATTATATTGGTTTTGGTCTTTGTAGATGTATTACCAATCGCCACTCTACAGGACAGAAATTGTCAACGGGGTTGTTCGGTGCCTGAACTCCATCTACACAACATTCAAAGAGAACAACCCCAACTTTGATGGTGAGTAAACTCTTTGTTTCGATGAAAAATAAAAGCCAATTTGTAAAAAAAAATTCATTAAAATTGGCACTGATAATTGTTACCAAACTACATAATTAACTAGAAAAAAGTTGTGACATCAAATATAAATTTTGCGTGACTTTTGTTGTTGTTGTTGTTTACAGATAAGATCAACTAATTAATGATCAATTAATTGAACAATTTTTTGTTATTGAAATTTATTAATTTCACTGATCTTGATCGTTTTCTTCAACAATTATTGATCATAAGGGAAAATTCAATTAATTGAACGCAATATTGTCTCAATTAATTAATTGATGGACTTATTGATCCTTCGGCTATTTCCTTTAACCAATTTATTGACTCAATAATTGATTTTTTGGTCAATTAACTGTTTTATCCGATCTCTAATGTTTGTTTTATCTCCGATCTCCGTTACCCCCACACACCTATCTTTAGGCCCAGTGTCCATTGTTGGTCACTCATTGGGCTCGGTGATTGCCTACGACGTGATCACGCGATGGTCGCCCTTCTTGCTGTACGACCAAATTGTGTCCAACACAATTGAGGAGAACATGAAAAACGCTTCACTGCAGGCCAACCAACGCAAACTGCTTGAGGACTTCCACAACAGCAGAAAACGGTAGGACCGAAATTGTTATGTGCGAGAAGCACGAGCTATGGAGTCGGAACTTTTCTCGGGGGAGCGGAATGGTTATAGCCATAGCTATAACATGGTTTCGGGGCGCTGAAAAAGGTTAATCCTTAGGGGTGTATTTTCTTTGGGTCCTAGGCCGACGACTTTTTTTTTTGTCTTGAATTGATCATTATTTGTCCTTTTGCCAAAATTTAACGCATCAAAATTAGTGATTTGTTTTTTGCAGAATTTTGGAGATGCCAGGCTTTATGCAGCAGATTCTGATCAGTCAAGAAGAACGGATCAAATTTAAAGTCAAAAACTTGTTCTGCCTCGGATCACCACTCGGTAAATAAATAAAAACGATTTAATAATTACAAAAAATAATGCTTACACTTTTTAGGACATGAAATCATAAATAAAACCAAAATTCTAAATACGAGAAAGTTTCGGGGGTCTCTATTTTGGGGGTGGGGCATTGTTTTCAGCCCTATTTGACAAGAGTTGACCTTTATAAAGGAAATACGGTAATTGTATTTATTTTTGCTTTCAGCAATTTTTGTTGTAATGCGCGGCTCCACCTACAAAAGTGTGATCCCGGCCCATGACGAATTGGAGCGCATCTACAACATCTTTCATCCCTATGACCCGGTTGCTTACCGACTGGAGCCTTTGTACCACGAAAACTACAGGCACATTCGTCCGCTGAAATTGATCAGGTTGGTGGTCAGGCAAGCCGGAACCGAATTGTGGCTAATTGTAAGTATTATACACCACAATTCTTTTAATTTTTCAACCAATTTTACAATACTTGCTCTCACACTGAGAAATAAAAAAGAAAACTTTTTGCCATACAGAGGTTTTTTTTGGTTCAGGACTAAACCGTCGGAAATAATATTTCTTTATTATTTTATTTGTTTTATGCTATTTTTCATTCATTATAATTTCACACAGTGCAACATCACCAAACGCTCGCCAGTGCTACGATTCGGCTGTGTACGAGTGTCATGCCAGCTATTTGAAGGGGCTTAGCAAGACGAACAAAAAGAAGAAGAAGGGCAGCGGAAAGAATGGCCCCAGTGAGGTAAAAAAAAAATCGTTTGAAGGTGTTAACGCTTACAATTAGCTTTTAAAAATAGGAAATTCCGGCACCGAGGCCAAAAAAAATTTTTTTTTGATTGGTAATAAAATATAGTTTTTTGAGGTGTTGCTTGATCATGCTGACACTTTGATTACAACAAACCCTCTTCTTAACTGGCACAGGACGGGTGTTTGAACCAAGCCCGTATCCAGAACATTTTTTTCGTGGGGGTGGGAATGGGGGGAATTTGATTTTTCCCATTTTGGGGTATACAACAAAGTTTTTTTTTAATTAAAACCAATTATCATTTTATATATTAAAGCCTAAGCATTTTTACGATTTGTGTGAAATGCGCAAATTTTTATTAATTCATTTATTCAAATGTTTTGATTGTATATTGCAGCCGGATAAAGCGATGGAGGACAGCGGGGAGAGCAAAAGCGGCGGTGCCGCTGGTGGGGGCCCAAAACTGCAGCACCAATCGGAGGGCGAGGATGATGAACAGCGCCACTTCAGCAGGCACGGGGCCGAAACGGACTCGGACGACGAGGCGGTAGCGGTGGCTGTACCCGCAGCAGCTAATAATAGTGAGTGATCACTGATTAAGTGCGCAACCGCGTAATTAGATTCAATCAATTTTCCACCCTCATTTCACGCCCCAACCCATCTCTCCTTAACTCTCCGCCCACCCCGACCTTACGATCGACTTTCGCCAACGCATACTATCGACTATTTGTGACCAGGCTCGTATCCAGCAGGAAAAGTTTACTTTTTCCCCAGCAAGAGATGGAAAACTTGCCTAATCCCCCCCGAAATGGAAAAAATTGTAAAAATTTTCATTCCCCCTACCCTGAAAACTTTTTCTGGATACGGGCTTAAGATTGGATAAAAGCTTATATTTAGCGTTTAAGTGTTCGATGTCCAACTGTGGACAGAAATGTCTAAAAAGGGAGCATTTTGGCTCTCTTTTTTTACCTTGTTTAAAAAAAAATTTATTTTGTAGGCCTTCATAATCAGCAGACCGTGCGCCGACCGTCACCGCCAACACATGCAGCTGCTGGTAGGACGCCGAACACGCCAACAACAACAACATCATTGGCTGCTCCGGAAGAGGTGGCAGCGGGGCAAGCCCGTATCCAGAAAAAATTTCGTGGGGGGGGGAATCGGAAATTTTTTCAATTTTTGGTTTCAGGCGAGGGGGGGGACAGATTGTCTGTCAACCAAATTTTGCAAAAAAAAAAAAAGTTTAAACAGCAATAGCGTGGCAATAATTCGACCAATTATTGGTGCCAGTTATCTTTTGGTCAAAATCGAGGAAAAATCGATAATTTACCAACATCAATAATATGACTAAATCGATTGGTCCAGTCTGATATTTGCCTATTTTAAAATTTTTATTTTTTTTTTAAAGATGGACAGTGCATGCGAGGCGTGTGAGGAGGCTGGTGTGAGCGATCAGACGACAACAATGGGCGCCATGCCAACATCGTCGTCGACGACAGTGGCAACTGACGATGTGCTGCGACTCACTTCCAATAAGCTGGAACAGCATAGTAATGGAGGTGTGTATTAGAGAGGCGTTTTTTTCAAATTTTGTTGGAAAAAAAATTCACAGGACAGCTTCCGCAGGCTTAGTCCTTCAAGATCATGTAATCCTGTTTTGGTTCTAAGCAGCCCGTAACCAGGGGGGATGGGGGGGAATTCCTCTCCCCCCCCCCCCGAAATCGGAAAAAATGGGAAAAATTTGCTTTTTCCCCAGCAAAAGGAAAAATTTTTTCCTGATTCCCCCCCCCCACCCCGAAACCAAAAATTTGAAAAAATTTGCCGATTCCCCCCCTCCCCGAAATTTTTTTCTAATTACGGGCTTGGTTCTAAGAATTGCGGACAGGATCTAAAAAATCCTGCACGGCTCTTATTAGTGTGATCGAGCCCCCCCCGTCCTTACACGCGAAAAGGAAAAATCTTATCATTCCCGAAAAAACTCACCTGAATTTAATTCTCAAAAACCGAACCCGAACTTGAAAATGTCCGACCTGAATAAATGCTCGACCACTTAATTTTTAAAATTAACGTTTCATGGGTTCAAATGGACATTTTTACACCCCAATTATTTATTTTTTTAGAAGCAGATCGGTCTTCAACCACAACAACTGTTGCTTCATCAGTGGATGAATCCAAATTTGGTGACGCGGCCCAATTGATTGAGGAAGTGCCGCCGGAACGGCGACTTCCGCAGCGCATCGATTTTCAGGCACGCGCAACATACACATTAGGGATGTCCCCGGATGCCAATAAAATTAGTCTGGAAACATGCTTACAAAGATTTTGGACCATAAAGGTCATTTGATCATTCGGCTTTTGGCCTTTATTATAGAGGATGGGGGAGCAAATGGCACCGGCTGAAGTTTTGGGCGCAATAACTTTTTTATTAGTCAGCCCATTTCTACAAAATTTTGCATCAAATTTTTAATTTTAAGCCGGGTTTTTCGGCAGATGCTCCTTAGCTTGTTCATACCCAAAATAGGATGAAGCAATCATTGTTAATTGATTATTATTATTGTTTCACCTTGCCTTATGCAGATTCAACCGGGCACCGTGCCGAGCGGCTATTGGGTAATGTTGCGCTCACACTTCTCTTATTGGTTGGTCTTATTTTACATTTAATAAAAAATGTCCATTTGATAGGTTCTCGGAGTCACTGATCACGATACCAGCATTCTTTTTCGTCTATTTCTGAACCCGAATTCGAACAAGCCAAAAATTTTTTTTTCAAATTCACAATTATTGCCCAATACCGATTTAATTGCATGGAATGCTAATGAATGAATAGGAAACATCGAATTTATGAGATTCGTTCACATCGATACATGACACTTACTTGAGACAAAAGTAAAAAACACAACATTTTTACTTTGTTCGAATTCGGGTCCGGGTTAGAAATAGGGCGAAATGGATGTCAGATATTCGTGATCACTGATCAGAGACTCCGGGAATCTATTAATTGGCATTTTTTATTTTGAAATATGGAAAAAATGAGGGTTGACTGCGTAAGAGCCAGATTTTTTTTTATCTATCCTGCCTTCCCTTTTAACTCTCGATCAAAACCGAACTCATTCCATTTTCAGGACCAATCCAGACCTTGCAGCTTTCCTACTCAACGCCATTTACCCGCCTCCACCGCCAGCACCATTATCAGCGCCCCCATAGACACAGTCCCAATGACAACATTACAATACACACAAATAACTTTTGTTTAAAATTAGATATCGGACAATGCCAATAATTGTACAGTATAATAAAATAATAGTGCCAATAATTCGACGAATATAGTTGGGTGGTCAATTTTAATTTTTTGCAAAAAAATCGCTGAAAATTAGTTGATCAAAAGCTAATAAAAAACAATAGTGACCAATACCAATAGTTTGATCAATTATTTGTTGGTCCGGTCTCTATCTAAAACACCAAGGCACACGCATATCTTTGTGTTATTGAAAATATTGTGCCACATCCAATCATTGCAAATTGTCCAAATTATCTGTCTTTTTCTTAAAATGCCGGTATATGCTAATATGTATGCAATTTTCCTCTGCGTCTATGTTTTTTCGCTTCCCGCTGCTTTAAAAAGTTGAAAAAAATTGATTGATTAACTTAAACAAATTTTTTGTATGGTATTAAAACTGTAACTAGAGACGGAAAGAATCAGCGTATTTAGGTCCAGATATAATTGAGCACAAGCATAGCGATCGAAAAATTTCAAAAAGCTATGTCCGAAAATTTACGCTATTTTTTGTTTTTTTTTAACCATAAATTTTTTTCGCTTTGTCGAATACCTAAAAATGTTTTTGCTTAATTCTACTCTGGTCGACATTCGCGGACCGGTAGAGAGAGCCACAAATAAAAAGGTGCATACAAAAATTCCTTCAAATTTTATGCAACAAAAAAAAGGTGCGGCTAAACAATAAAATTGTCATCAAATTTAATGTCTCTACAACAAATCAAATTCATTTGCCTGTCTATATGCCATTTGGTTGCCATTGCTTTCCGTTCACTGTCCGCCCATTGGCTTTCGTTCCACAAAATTGGGCCCCTTTTCAACAGCCAAAACCGAAGATCTCTAACATAACAGTGTTGAAATAAGCGCGAGCGAAGCGAGCGCGTTTTACGCTAGTAGAGGCAGAAACTACAACACAGACCAATCGACCTTCATGAAACTATTTGTTTGGTGAAATTATGATAAAAATTCCCATTTCTCTACTCTCTCCTCAACTTTTTTAACTCTGATCTCCATTCTTACCATGCAACCGTGGTCAGACATTCTATTGATTAGTATACATATAATTAGAGCTGGGATTAATAGTTGCTAAAAACTCCAAAATAGTTACTAAAATAGTTGTCAAAAAAGTGCAAAATAGTTGCTAAAAACCCCGAAAAAGGCCAAAATAGTTGCGAAAATAGTTTTTTAAAATTGGAAAAACCAAGTGTATTTACGCAAAAAAATCCTATTTAAGTGTCATTCTTTATTCATTTCGACAGCACAATTGCAAATTAAATACATTGGCACGTTGTAAATTTTTTTTGAAATTTTAATTTTATTTGGGCCGAAAAGTCGATTTTTAGGGGGTGAAATTTTTTGAATTTTGAGTAAGAAAAATTTGATTTTTAGGCGTAAATTTTTTTTTATTTGAACATCTGATTCTTAGGGGTGCATTTTTCGATTTTTTGTATTTTTCTTAAGAATTTTTCTCAAAAATGCCAAAATAGTTGCTAAAAATTCGAAAAATGCCAAAATAGGTTGTAAACTATTTTAGGTGCCAAAACGCCAAAATAGTTGAAAATAGTTGCTAAAAAGTCGCTCTAAATCGAAAACTGTTCGGAGAAAATGCTATTTTTGGGCTTCTCTCGCCATAACTAAGCCGCGAAAAAAATAGTTTAAAAACTAAAAATCCCAGCTCTACATATAATCGACCAATTCATTCATCACTTACATATAACCTGTCACATCCGTCTTATTCATTCGTTACATTTCATTGTGCCCGATCGGCCTGTTTTTGGTTCCCGCACAATTTTATTCATTTTTAAAGCATTTTGGCATCAATTATTATTTTTTTGCTACTCATTCAATTCATTTATGTCCGACCATCCGCGTGAAGCTGAGCGTAATTTGAAGCGAATGTGAGTGGCTTAAAAAAGGGAATAATATTCAAAAAAAAATTAATTGATTAAAAAAAAATTAGGCCCTGGGAATACCAAATTCTTTTGGTAATAGTGGAGTCTGTTCCTCTCTCCCTCCATTTTTCGAAAAAACCATGTTTTTAAAAGTCATAAAAACAAGTTTCTAGGCGTTTTTAGGGTCGCTGATCCCGAATCCGACATCCAATTCGTGTATTTTTGAGTCCCGGATCTGATCTAATCGATTTATCTAGTCTTTTTTTTTAGATGGGGCTCTCCTTTTTTAATAATTTCCCCATATTTATTTCAGCTATATTTGTAATGATGTTTGGTACAATGTGTTTGATTGGACTTCGCGTGCCGATCTTGGACTGAAGATTGCGCCGGTCAGTGCCCGATTCGATGGATTGGTAGACAGACATTTGAGGGGAATCCGACGATGGACACTTGGACACATTGGATTTGAACGATCTATGGACGACAGTCGATCAGTTGTATGGCGGGACGGAAATGCTGACAATGGTGTCTTATTGGAGAATTCGGCACTTTTGGACGTGCCGCCGCCGTCCAATTTGATCGGCTTCCGAAAAATCGAATTACGGTAAAAATGCGGAAAAATGAACGCCCATCCGATTTTGCAATCCGTTCCAAAGGCAAACATTTCAAATACCGTCTCGCCCTTATACGGAAACCTCCCGTCTTCCCTAAATCGGACGAATTTTTATCATTTTTTGGTTGAGATGGGTTTTGTCGCTAAAGATTGAATACACTGTTCCCTGAATAGTCGAATAATCCCTTAACAGTAATTTGTTTAAGCCAAAAAAATTAATGTCCGTCCATTCTTTCAGTTATGTTGACAAAAATGTCATTACATTTCTGCTTCTGATTTGTCATCTCTTCAACACCGTTGACACCACTTTCATATTGCCAACTCATCTGAAAATCGATGAATGTCCACAATTTGTTAGATTTATTTGGCCTCTGATTGCACGACGACTCTACCGATTGGACAATGCTATTTGCTTCTTTCAATTACGAATATTGATATCTCTAACTGTTCTGCGGGACAGTGCCAATCTCAGAGTGATCCATGCCAACTATAACTTTCCCAAAATGCCGGCCGACGATGGCGCTTATGCATCCGATGCCCAAACATTGGCCAAGTGGCTCCACACACCGCGCAGCGATGGACACCCAAAAGTGCTTAAATGCTACGAGTACTTAGAAAAGATTGCAACCAATTTGGATGCATTGAAAATGGTAACTTAATTAAATTTTTGGTACCTGCAGCTTTCCGCAACCTCCAAAAATTCAAAATCTTCGGGTTTTCAAGTTCGCTGATAATGAATAAAATGTGACGAATATAAAAGTTTGACAAAAGAATGAAACCTGTTCCGGGGTTTTTCTTTTTGCTTCCGGTCACTTTCCTGATAAATACCATAGTAAGATCATCATCCATTTTAAAGGCATTCGTTAACGCCGAATTGCCTGTCAGTTACATCATTTGTGTGCTTATCTTGGGTCATCTTGGCATTGGACCGTTTGAATTTGTGAATGAGCGAACGCGAGAACGAATGACATTTGAAAAAAATGCTGACAAAGATGATGTATATTATGAGTATTGGCTGCTGAAAAGGGGCCCAATTTTGTGGGGTAAAAGCGAATGGGCGGAAAGTGAAAAAGCATCCGTTGGGCATTTATCGGAGGAAATGAATTTGATTTGTTGCGACCGAAATATTACATTTGATGACGATTTTATTGTTTAACCATTTTTTTGACACTTGCCGATTTATGCGAATTTGTCGCTTCCATTTAACATGCAAATAAATATTTCTTGGTAATCGTTTAAGTAAATTTTAACAAAAAGTATGTAATTAGTATGTGCGTCCAAAATTTGCACCATAAATTCGGAAATATGCCAATGTTGTTCGGGACCAAAGAATTTTTGAAGGAAAAATTATTTTATTATCAATAATAATTTATGTTCTCATTCTTTGTCCTCAGTATTGTTGCTTGAATTTACATCTTGAGTACTTAGAATTCCAGCTTCTTCCATTTAATCTGATTAATAAACATTTAAGAATATTTTTGGAAAATATCGAAATTAGCCAATAAGCCTAATTAGAATAATATCATCAATAGAGGCCGAATTTTTAGGTGCTAAAAATTCCAAAATAGGTACTAAAATAGATGCCAAAAAGTGCAAAATATGTGCTAAAAACTAAAAAATGCCAAAAATAGGTAAAAACCTAAAAATCCGGTCTCTATTCATCAAACATAAATATGAAGAATTCTTGTCTATAATTTTTATTTCAAAAGTTAATCCAGAACCGGCACCAAAAAACCGGGAAAATCCCGGTTTTCGGGACAGGAACTCCCGAACAAGTGCCCCCCCCCCCCAGAAATTAGAGCCATCCCCTGAGAATCCCCAATAGAAATTTCAATTCAGGTTATTCGCTGACAATTGACTTTTATGTGACCATTTATTCCCTCATAATTAGGGATGCAAAAAATATGGAAATAAAATCGCGAAACATGGACAGAAATATGGCCATAATGCCCAAATATGGACCAAAAAATGGAAAATATGGGCATAAAATTTTTCAAAATGGGGTGCAATTTTTCAAAAAAACGTTTAATTGGTAAAATTGCAAATGCAAAAAAATGCATTTCCATATTTTTAGCGGTAAAACTCATTCGATTATCGGCAAGTTAATATTTTTTGAGCAAATCTTTTTTTGGAAAAAATTGGTGAAAAATTAACAAAATAAATATTTTTTTCAAAACTTGCCAAGATCTTGACAAAAGTTTTAAAAGGTGATTTTCTACTAGTCAACTTAAAAAAAAATTAAAAATCGATCCTTAGGGGTGTGCGTTTTTCTTCTTATGGGTTTTTCTCAAAAATGCTTGGATATAAATATGGACATAAAGCCTAAATATGGAAAAATGGATATAATCCCGAAAAATATGGAAAAATATGGAGTTTAAAATCCATCCTAGAAGCTTCAAACCAAGCTAAAAACATGTTTTATGGCCATTTTAGGCCGTTCCAAGTTCAGCAAAAAATATGGATTTCCATATTCTTTGCTATCCCTACTCATAATTAGAGATGGGATTTTTAGTTTTTAAACTATTTTTTTACGGCTTAGTTATGCTGAGAGAAGCCCAAAAATAGCATTTTATCCAAACAATTTTTGATTTAGAGCGACTTTTTAGCAACTATTTTCAACTATTTCGGGGGGTTAGCAACTATTTTGGCATTTTCGAGTTTTAGCAACTATTTTAGCCTTTTTACAGAAATTTCATAAAAATGCACCCATAAGAATCGGATGTTCAAATAAAAAAAAATGTACCCCTAAAAATCAAATTTTCCCTGATAAGTTACCCAGGGAACAGAGTAGGGTCGCATGGGACCGGGCCGGGAAATCCCGGTTTTTTCAGGTCCCGGTCCCGGTCTCGGTTTTCAAAAAAAAAGTCAAGTCCCGGTCCCGGTCGTCCAAAACCGGGCGGGACCGGGACCAAATATGCACTGGTAAGGGATTTGAGTGCAAAAGTTGAGAGGGAAAATGGAGGAAGGGGGAATATTTAAATTATATTCCGCCAGACAAAAGGAATTGTTATTGGTCGAGTGGTTGCGTTGTATGTTTCAATGATATGGTTGGTGTGGGTTCGGTTCCCGGGTTTTTTAATTAATTTTTGTGACTTTATCTTGAATTATTGGTGCAGGGAAATAAAGGTTAAGTTTCTCTTATATCTTTTCGTTTTTTAGCGTGAAAATAACTCTGTATAAAATTTAGTTTTAAGATTGTAATTTATTAGTATTTATGGGCTATTTTTACAACAAATTTTCATATGGAAACCCAGCTAAATTCTCAAAATTTTCCCGGCGGCGCCTATCGGCACCGCCTGCCCCTCCACTTAATTTACAGTGTATTTTCAACTTAAAATGAAAATTTCAAGGAAAATTAGGATGTTTTTTAGTGCAATTATATGTTCATTTTGCTTAATAAACTCACTAAAAATGTCAAAATTTTGCCATCGGCGCCTATCGGCACCGATGGGCCCCTTCCCCTCCTCCAATTGGCTTAGGATTTACCTATTCTACCCCTGTTTAATTATATTTAAGTGGAAATACGATTTTTTAATAAAATTTGTAACAAAATCTGATCAATTTTGTTCAAAAAATTTTCGCTTCACATTAGTCCCGGTCCCGGTTGAAAATCTAGGTCCCGGTTTTTCCAGGCCCGGAAAGGCCCGGTCCCGGTTTTGGTGAAAAGTCCCGGTCCCGTGCTACCCTAGAACAAAGCATTAAACCTTATGGCGACAATTCCTTCTCGATCAAAAACTAAAAATCCCGTCCGATTTAGGGAAGACGGGATTTTGCCGTATTTGGGCGAGACGGCATTTAATCCAAGTGCCATTGGAACGGATTGCAAATCTGATAGGAGGTTTTTTCTGGCAATTTTTTTTACCGAATTTGAATTTTTCGGAAGCCGATCATTTGGATGGCGGCGCCACATCCAAAAGCGCCGACTCCTCTAATAAGACAGCATTGTCCACATTGCCGTCCTTCCACACAACTGCTGGACTGTCGTCCACGTATTTCCCAAATCCAATGCGTCCAATTGTCCATCGGCGGATGGCCCTCAAATGTCTGTCGACCAATCCATCGAAACGGGCACTGATCGGCGCAATTTTAGTCCAAGATCGGCACGATCCAACAAATCAAACACATTGTACCAAAAAATTATTAAAGATAGGAGACAGAGATTTGGTATTTTCAGGGTCGCTGATCTCATATCTGACATCCAATACCACGCACTGTCTATCCCCTAACCCTAAACAACATTTTTCGATTTCGAAGCCATGCTTTTTTGTTGATTGCAGGTTCGGGGTCCGATATATAGTAACAAATCCGGATTCTAACAAAGTTAATATTAATGTTTTCTCTGATAGAACCCTCCCCCCCCCCCCCCGAAAAGGATATTGAAAAAATATAACCCCTGTATTTACTTTTAATAAATCACTCACATTCGCTTTAAATTGCGCTCCGCTTCACGAGGATAGTCTGACATAAATGAATTGAATCAGTAACAAAAAAAAAGAATAATTGGTGCCTAAATGTTTAAAAACCCAAATTTCGGAAAACGAATTAAAAAAAATCAAGACTATGATGGGAAGGGGCGAGTCGGGCATTTATGAAGTGAAACGAATGAATCAATTCTTACCATTTTTGGGAGTCCTAATCTTGAGCCTTAAATATTGTATCGTTCGATTTTAAAAATTTTGAATTAAGTAAATGACTGATCATTAGGGCTGCCAAAAATATATACTAAAAATGGTCAAATATGTACATAAATATGTAAAAAAAATTGCAAAATATGTATGAAATATGTAGAAAAACCTGAAAATATGTACAAAAATATGTAGAAAAAACTCGAAAATTACGGTGCAAATTAAAAAAATTTTTTTTCAATATTTGCATTTTTTTTAATGTTTACAGGCAAAAATTCGAAAAATACACTGAATTTAATTAAAAAAAATTTTTTTTTTAATTTTAATCGAGCCAAAAAAATTGATAAATTTTTTGAATTTTGAGTAAGAAAAACTCGATTTTTAGGGGTGCATTTTTTAAAAATTGAAAAAAC